>APFE030747459.1:79761-112397 GCA_000404065.3 Pinus taeda | reverse complement strand
AATCCATATTAGGTTCTACACCTTTCTTTAAATCATCTATCTTAGCTTCTACATCTTTCCTTAGCCCATCCATCTTAGGTTTTATTGCTTTTTGTGCAAGTGACACTTGTTGCACTTGGTCTCATAATTTTGTTATATCATGTTGCATTTTTTCCTCTTCTTCATGAGTTATGCTAGAGCTTTCAGGTTTCTTACTAGGTGTTTGCATTTCCTTTCCTCGAGGCATCAATTACCAATAATAATGCTTTACTATGCTCTTTTAATTCCTTCAAACTAATTTTTCAAACCAAGCTTATGAAAAAATTTAATAAAAACTACGCACATTTTTTCACTTTGTAGAAGCTTGATATTGAATCTGATGTATCTCTGCAATTTCAGATCATCCAGTTCTAAAATTGTGATATGTAGTAGCCCTCTGTGCCCTCTTTCCAATTCCACCATTTTGATCCAAATTGGATTCTCCAAGAAAGAGTTATGCACAATCTCCCAAGATGACTTGATTATAGACCTTTCCAAAAGAGTGAACTTGTATGGAGTGCCACGTGTCCCTTTTTTGACCTTTGGTACTGCAAAATATATATAAGAAACTACAGTCCGTCCTCTTTCTGCACCTTCTTACAAAATTTCAATCCAATACTCAGAGAAAAACTTATGATGATTTTCCCCAGGTCACCTGTTTGGAATGCAATTCAGGAGTCTGCAAAAAGACCAACTTCCTCAGATCATATCTCCGCAAATATAGCGCAAAAAGCACTAAAATTCGGACCCGTGATTCAGCCCGATGTCTTCTCAAATGGGTTTTTTTTAGCTTCTGAAACGTTGCAGACAAAAAGTTATAGCGAAAATGCCACGATGACTTGTTTGGAGCAGCGAAACCCTAGAATCCAAAGCTCTGATACCAAATGTTATGAAACCAGCTCAAGAAAAGATAGAAAAGATAGATCAACGCCTTAGAATTCAGCCTCTTCGAGGGGGCAACCTCCTTTACATTACATAAATGAACAATTCTTGGATGATACAAATCAAAAGACCTCCTTTCTATATATAGGAGTCTAAGGGGTCATAACATAATCAGAGCCTACATAACAATAATAATGTAAGGGCACAATAATAACAATAGTGGGCTTCTATGGGGCACAGTAGTAACAATATGGGCACTACATGTGTACATCAATATAATAAGTGGGTTGTACAAATAACAATAAGGGGTTACACTAGTAGTATAGGGGCCTAACATATGCCCTCACGTAGGAGTGGCTCCACGAGATGTTCTGCCGCAGGAACACTCATTCACTAAAGGACTCCTATCAGCATGACATAATTTCACGTATGATAATAATGAGCATCCCGCCAACATGGCATCAAAGGATCTCAATTCAAATATACATGGCGGCACATGAGTATCTTATCAACATGGTGACAAAGGGATCTCAATCAAAACATGACAATAAGTACATCTCACATCAAGAACAAAACAAGATCCCACATCAAACATCAAACAGGGATCTATACAGCATAATGCATCTCAAGCAAAGAGACAAAGAAGTACATAATCACACTGTATATACCTCACATGAAGGAGTTATTTGAAGAAGAGGATGATAAACTATTGGATATGGATGTACCATTAATCTCGTGGCGTCGAATATCATGGAAATGACTGCTCACGCATTAAATACTGGCACCTGCACTCCACTTTGAAAAATGGCCGAAAAATAGAATGATCAAATGGAAAATTTGATTATACCATCAAATTCATGGCGTCGAATAATGTAAAATCGACTGTCAAATTTCTGAATTCTAACAAAGTGAAAATCTGAAGCTACAGGAATCCTTTAGATTCCCTTAGATTCCTCAAAGATTCCCTCCTCCGAGTCATCTGAAGCTCTGTTACTCAAATCAAAATTATGTACCATCAGGTTCGTGCCGCCGAGAGGTGTAGGATCGACATAAAGTTTGTCCAATTTGAACACTGGAAAAATTTCGCCCTCCTGAAAGTTGGGCTCAATCATGGTTCCCCCTGCCTCTGCGCCACACTCATGGTTACAATTGCAATTAATTAAAAATTCACCTCGAACTCTGTGCTCTACTTTAGCCTCCGTTATGTTCTGTTCCATGTGTTCTACACCACCGTTCTATGCAGCCTCCTCCACTAGTGCAATTTGAAATGAGACTTAAATATAAGATGTTGGGCAGAGATTACAACATGGAGCAATTTGGCATAGTGGCAAAGATAAAAAAATGTTTGGAGAGAGGTCGGGGGATCGAATCCCACCCCTCTCAAAATAGTCACGCAGTTATAGTTGACATAACCATTAAATATTATTTGTTTTGAAATAGAGGCGTGGTTATGATTTGATTTTAATTCGACGGAGTTTTGTTTTGGGTCGTAGTCGTTGTGGTGGTGGTGTGAGGACGCCCGGGAGGTGGGCTGGCCACACCGGCCGAGGGGGTTCAAGCCCCGCTACCCTCGTTGTAATGTTGACAAGTATCGTATGGTGGGGCATGGGCCGGGTCCACCAGAGGTGGCCCACCCGCCGTCGTTTATATATATTGTTTGATATTAATATGAAGGTAAGGTCGGTTGGGTCAGCGAGGGTCACAGCCTGTCAACCCGTTAAAATTCATTTTTTTTAATATATATATGGCCCGATGGAGGTGGCGGGGGTCATGGCCCGCCACCGTTTATATATATTGTTTGATATTAATATGAAGGTAAGGTTGGTTGGGTCGGCAGGGGTCACGGCCTGTTAGCCCGTTAAAATTTGTTTTTTTAAATATATATATGGCCCGCCACCTAATTGAATATATTTATTTTATTTATTTTTATAATATGCCATTTTTTATTTTGTCTAATATAAGGGATATTAGTCAAATTAAGTATCCAACAAATTCTCCCGTTCCTCGGGAGCCAAATTCCATGTCCAGGACTCGGTCAATTTGTAGGACCATTAAACCTAGCCCACGTGGCAACTTTGACCCAAACTTTGACTAGATTTATCTCCCTCATACAAGCTCGGATTTGAGTGTCGTTCGCACCGTTGGAATCAGAACGACGAGTAATTCGATCTGGTGCTAGTTTGGGAGCGTTATGACGAATTTAATTTTGACCCTTTCAGAGTCCTCTTGGACTTCTGCATATGTCTAGAGCCACCTGGATCAATACAACCCTCGCTTGAGTCTGCACACATGAAACTCTCTATTGAAGGTCTCAAATCCTTCTTGTTGCTCAATATACACCTCTTCCTCAATCATGTCGTTGTGAAATGTTGTATTTACATCCATCTGATATATCTTCCATCCCATCTGCGCTGACAGTGCTAGAATAAATCTTATTGATGAGTACCTTGCAAAACGAGAAAAAGTCTCATCGTAATAAATTCCCTCCACCTGACAGAACCCTCTGGCCACAAATTTAGCCTTATGTTTCTCCACACTCCCATTTGCTGCTTGCTTTACCTTGTAAATCCATTTGGAACTCACCACTAACTTGTTTTCTGGTCTTGGTACCACCTCCCAAACATTGTTTCTGATAATGGAATCATACTCCTCAACCATGGCATCAACCCACATTGATTGTTGCATTGCTTCCTCGGATGAGGATGGTTCAATCTCTACACTCTCGCTCATCAGAGCCATATACCCAGTGTACCTCTTTGGTGACCTCCTCTACTTGCGTTGTGATATGGGTGCTCCCACATTCTATTTAGCATCATGCAATAAATTGCCAGCCTCTCTGATGCGCTTTCTCCCATCTCTGGAAGTCTCTACATGAGTGGGTGTTTCCACTCTTTGCTCCTTTGCATGTGGTTGCTCCACATCATTTTCAGGTTCCTCTCCTCAAACATCTAGTTTCTTACCTGAAAAAGTTTCTTCTAATGTACTCATCCCAATAATTCGATGAGGTCTCATGTTCTGTAAATAAACAATTGTGTTGCATGCTTTATCCCACAAGTGAAATGGTAGGCCCTCATCATGTAACATTTCCCATGCCAGTCCCATAATACTTTTGTTCTTCCTTTCATCCACCCCATTCTGCTATGGATTATGAGGTGCTATCAACTCCCGTCGAATGCCTTCTGTTGCACAGAAGTTCTTGAATTCATTCGACACATTCTCCATCGTTATCTTTCTCAACAAGTGCTTTAAATTCACAAAATTTAGCGAACGTCTAATCTTTTTTCTACATGAATAAAATCCAACACTTACGAGAAAAATCATCAACAAATATTACATAATACATGTGCTTGGTTGTGGATGTTGTTGAGAATCGTCCACACACATATGAGTGAACTTGATCAAGGACCACTTGCACTTGACTGCCTTTATCATGAAAGGAAGCTTTGGTGTACTTCCCCAATGTACACCCTTTGCACGTGTCTCTCTATTCCAGTGTACCCTTGGTAAGTCATGTAGAAATTTGCTACATGATTTTCAAGGCTCCGTGGTGCAAGTGACCAAATATTTTATGCCACAACTCACTGATATCTCAGGCTCTACACCTTCTCTGCTTTAGTGCTTAAAGCAACGCAATCTTCTACCTCCAATTTGTAGAGGTTCTTCACTGGAATCTGGATCTGCTTCACCTGTCCTATGGCTATGTGATGAAGGAAAGCCTTTCCCTTGCTAAATATCACATCATAGCCACGATCCTCCAACATGGCAACAAAAACCAAGTTCTTATCAGCCTTCTTGTGCAAACACTTTGTAGCATAGTGTCCCAGCTCGTGACAGTCAAAACATTTAATTTTCGACATGTTCTTCTTGCTGCCCTCACTAAAATCTGATTTGCAATGGGATGATTTCCCCTTCCCTTTCTTCGCCTTTACAACTAAGGCACAATTCTCCTCATCATCATGCTTGGATGAGGATCTGTCTCTGGTGTTATGCTTAATCTCTTCTTGTACCAAGTCGGACCATAATCACTCCCACTCTGGTAGCTTCTCCCTCCCATTAACTGAGTCCTGGTAGTTGTGCCAACTCTTGGGAAGTCCTAGAAGTGCTAGGCTCACTAGATCGCCTTCTGCAACAGTAGCCCTGACACTTCCAAGCTCATCCCGACATTATGTGAACTTGGTCAAGTACTTTTGTATTCCCTTCTCCATCTTAATCTCTCTAATTTTTTCCTTCAGTGCCAACTTCCTGCGGTCACTATTGTTTTGAAACAAGATGGTAATGACTTCCACATTGCAAATGGAGTTTCCTTACCGTGGAGATTCAAACAATATGATCTCAAACTCCTTCTAGGATAATCCTTCTCGCCTTTGCCACACACTTTCTCCATTCTACCAAATCTTTAGCATCAAATGTTTGAGGCTTTGGGATATCATGATTTATAAATTCCTTCAATCTGTTGTCTTCCAACATTGCCTCCATCCTTTCCTTCCAAGCTATGTAATTCGAGCTACCCTTAAGGGCATACTCGAGCCTCAAATCGTATAACGACATCCTACTGGCTCTAAAGTATGAAACTGCAAATTCGATTTCACCCACACAACAAACTCGTATTCTCCTCTTCTATAGTGATTTCAGCTCCAATACCATGTAGATTTTATTGTAGATTCAAACTACAAATTATGAAATGCTAAAACAATTGACTTGAATCTACTCTACTCATTGGCAAAAACAAAAATTTATTGATGAAATCACGAAGCAAGAAAGGAAGAATTTCAATCGCACAACACAATATTTTTTTGGGGAAAGCCTCAACTAAAAATCCCTGCTATCTGTATATGTTGCATTAACCAAAAGATTTGAGAAAAATACAATGCTTGTTCAACCCAAACAATCTTTGCACAAGTACAATCTATCTCCCTACTTCACAAACCAACTCAAGGCAATACTTAGCCAAATCTGCTGTCTGCCAAGCCCCTACTTTCTTACGTTGTTCCCTTGGGAATTAGCCCATATTTAATTGGTAAATTTCTCACTAATAATTGTGCAATCCATCCATAGGCCTTTCTCTGATTGCTTGTATCACCGATTTAATTTAGATGACTTTACAACTAAGAGTACATTGTCCCTGAACTCTAATCTCAACTCGCTCTTCCTCTAAACTGACATTGCATGAGTTATTTTCGAGTGAATTATCAGTTATCTAATTGATCACTGCATGTGAATTAAATCCAATTTAATTCTCTTGACCACTCACTAGTTCATCCAACAATTAGAACTAGTTTAATTGAATTTAACTCAGTTAAACTGAATTAAATAATTATAACTTAATAATAACTCAACCTAAGCCCCTAAAATTTAGGGATCACTCTACATGACTCTAGATAAGCTTCCAACTTGATTTACTGAGCCAACTAAGTCAACTTAACTTAGTTAACAGTTACAAGTTGCTATGAGAATAGAATTACAATTTAATTCCTAATTTAATTCAAGGACAAATTAAATTAGGATTTTCTTGTTGCTCTTTTTAACACAAGTAACCAACCAACAGAAGTAAATATGCGACAAGAGGCCATTATAATGGGATTCAACCTCCTAGGTGACCTTAAGGAATTGGAATCGACGGAAATACACCACACAAACCTTCCACATCACCAATAGAACTCCCAAGAGCCATCCCAACCACTCAGATAACCGACCCCTGAGACCAACTGAAATTTTAGACCATTAAACCCCCAGACGCTCCCTTGATCTGGACAAGCATGTGTCAAAGAGGCTCCATACGCTCCCACAACATGGGTATGCATGCGTCTGGGGACTTTTCTCCTCATACCTGTGCCTGTGACTTCGAGATTTGTGCTACTTTTTCAAGTCCAGAGCCTAGGCCACTGCCTAGAACTCAATGACACTTTTAGAAATGAATTTACACAACAGAACAATGATGCATTTGCAAAAACAATGACAAGATCTAGACTAGACCCCTACTAGCCATGACAGACATTTCATCAAACATGTCACAAATATGTAATCTACAGGTCTAAACAACAAAGTTGAGCATAGGAGTCTCATACTTATATGAGAATCACTAAGAAGCATTGTTCCATTATATCATTTGTTTCATTATCATCTATTAGGTTATAAATACATTGTTCATTCATTTACAAATCAAAACATGGAGAGCCATACATCATCACTGTCATAATACATGCTTATAACTAGCATAATAACAACATAAATACCAAGGATACATCAGCGATAGAATACACATATAAACCAATACATTTACACATAATATGTCAAGGAAAGAACCTCTTATTAATGAATGCAAAAGCTAACCCGAGATAGGACTACCACGTTCCACCCGACCATAAAATGGCTGAGCCAATTCTCTCTTCGACCATTCACCCCCTTGTCATATTCCAAGCATGAATGTGGGACTAAAACCAAAAGAACCAACCAGGGTATCTCGAGGCTAAATCACATCACCGTCAACAATAGAAACCGGGCTATACCACAATCCACACCAAATCACTAGGTCAACACAAGAAACATGTAATAGCAGGCTTTACCATAATCTCCACCAAATGACTAGGCCAAAACAAGCATGGATGCCACCAGATTTCTCCACCTACACCATTAGGAATTTTCAAGTCTCCTAGTCTCTCATGCTTACCGCAATCCACAGTCTAATCCAGGGATCATTAGGCCCTAAACCGAGACTCCACCCTCTAGGCTTTACCGTATATCTTGCCATTCATCGGCAAGGATTCCTAGGCCTAATCAAAGGCAACCACCTCTAAGCTTTATTGTATATCCCGCCATTAGCCAATCGAGGATTCCTAGGCTCACCAAGGCACACAATACCTAGCTTTAACGCAACCCAAAGTCCGATTCATGGGTCACTAGGCCAGCGGTTTTACCACAATCCATAGTCTCGTTTAGGGATCACTAGGCCATGTGTTCTTTCTTTCGGAGATCCACCTCACTCAACTTCAAATCCATCCGACAATCCAACTCAACCAAAACATGAGAACCCCATCACACCATGGCTATCCGGAAATGGAAAGGCTATGCTGAACACATTGTCACACCTCGCAAAACCCATGCCATAACAATAATGATCCATGTCCGGGTGTGACAAAGGACCCTTCCAAGACCTTTTACTTTCATGATGTGTTAAATTGCATTTTTAAAAGAACATAAGTGAATACATGTGCATGTTGTAAAGAAGAGGAACATGTAAATCATCAGCAATATAAAAAAACAGAAGCCGTTGATAACGAAGTTCGTCCAAGAGGGACTACATCTCCGGGCCCCGGTGTTAAGATGGTGTAGCCCGCTGCATTAAGTGTTGTCAATAGTGATGATGTACATAAGAGATGATGTCGTTATCATACAAGGTAATGCCCTCATGCAAGAGTGGCGCCAAGAGATGTTCCACTACAGGAACTCCCAATCAAAAGGCTCCTATCAGTATGACACAAAACTCATGCATGATGATCATCCCGCCAACATGGCATAAAAGGGATCTCAATGCAAACATGCATGGCGACACATGGGTATCCCATCAACATACAACAAAGGGATCTCAAAACACAACATGACAAATCATGACAACAAGTACATCACATAGACGATTCCACGTCACATCAAGCAAGGAATCATAAAAATGAGTAAGAAACAGGATCCCACGTCAAACATCAAGCAAGGACCTGTGCAACACAATGCATATCAAAAGAAGTACATGAACACTGCATATACCTCACAACGAAGGGCCATCTGAAGAAGCGGATGTCAAGCTGCTGAAGTTGTTTGTGCCATCAATCTCACGACATCAATCACATGGAAATGGCTGCTCACACATGAATGCTGACACTTGCATTCCACTTAGAAAATTGGTTGGAAAATGAAATGAGCAAATGAAAAATCTGAACGCACCATCAAATTTGTGGTGTCGAATAGTGCAAAATTGACTATCAAATTTATGAATTATGAGAAATTGAGAATCTGGGGCTCAAGGAATCTTTTAAATTCCCCTTAGATTCCTAAAAGATTCCCTCCTCCAGGTCTTCTGCAAATCTGCTGCTCAGATTAGGAAACTGATTGTGTCATCGAGTTCGTGTCGCCAAGAGGTGTAAGATCGACATAAAATTTGTCCAATTTGGACACTACCAAAATTTCACCCTGTCAAACACACACATGGCAGCGACAGAATATTAAAGAAATTTCACCCTGTCAAACACACACATGGCAGCAACAGAATATTAAAGATTAGCAGGAGAGTCCATCTATTTTTTTTTTTTTCACTTCTGGTTCACGAATACCCATGGTCACTGGGTAGCTGTTACGTCCAAGGTTGTTTAACACTGAGTGGACCCCACCTGAAGGGGATCAACACCCCTCGGCCTATTCACTGACCTAACCCCAAGAGATTTCGGGAATTGACCCTGTGACCTCCCGATTGGCGAGGCACTAATTTGACCGATTGAGCTAACTCTTGGGGCTAGGAGAGTACATCTATTATTTGACAATGATATACATTTATAGTACGTTCGTGTGACTATTGGGTTCCACATCCCAAGGTCTCTTGGACTTCCCTAGTCTATTCGGCTTCCACACCAACCCTTAGAGGATTAGGTGTCCAACATTCCCCCCCTTAATCCGAAGGGTTATGTATGAGTCCAAGAAGAGTGCTGTAATACAAAATGTGCAAAAAAGCATTGCAGCACTAGGCTGAATGTGCTCTCTGTAATGTTGGTATAAAGGGCGGTAGTTTAAGGATGACCACCAACACTAAAACACTTAGTGCAGTTCCTATAACTCTTCCAAGTTTGGCATGAAACTCAATTCTTCTGTTAGAGGAAGCGCTGTTGATGTTTTGAAGAGGGAAACATTTAACCATGAAAGGGAGGTCTCACCTCACATAAAAGGGAGAACCTCAACTTAAAAAGGGAGATCTTAACCTGTGATGGTTTAAGGATCACCAACAACTCTGGAATGCTTAATGCAATTCTTAGAACTCTTCTGAAACTGGCAAGAAGCTGAAGTCCTCTGCTAGAGGAAGTGTCCCCAATTCTTTGAAGAGGTATCATCGACTAAAGGCATGCTCAAGGGCATATTTGTCTTTGGCTACAACTTTGAATCTGGTGTGGCAGGTTGTGGTGCAGGCTCGCTTGATGTGGCTTTGAAGCTTGTAGATGACCATCATTCCCCCCTGTCAGATACAAGGTGAGATGATGGAGAAAACTCAACTGCAAGACTTTTCAATACTCTAAAACAAGTTCTAACATATGACTGGAATATCTTCTTGGCTGTTGATGCCCATTGCCAAGAAGCAATCCATCCAAGATGAATCTTTGTTTTTGCAGGAGGTTTGTTTCTGAAGCATCTGTTTGAAGAATGACTAGTTTTATAACAGTGGTTACGTGGATGAAGATCAAAACAGTGATCTTTCAGATAGCTAACTCGGTCACAATGTTGGCATTTCACAATCTGTTGTTGTTGTTGTGGAAGAGGAGAAAAATCTGGAACAGCTGAAGTTGAACTGTCATGAAGGAATCCAACACTCTGAAACTGAATGGGCTTCGAGTAATCTAGAATATAAAAGGACGCGTACTTGTCATATCCAAGACCAATTATGTGCTTGTTGTGGACAAGCTCTTCCCAAGGTCTGATGATGGGCTTGGGAAGTGCAAACTGAACTTCTGCATCTCCCTGTACAACTGCTACTTCATTGGGTACTAAATCTGAATGAACTTCAACAATATTGACTTCTTGTTTATGGGAGTTTGATTCATTGTTCTGAACAGAAACAGGTTCAGAATGATGACTCCATTGTCGTAATTCTACTCGTTGTAGCTGAGATTCAAGCTGCAAAAAGTAAGTTTTCTCTTGTGCATTTTGTAGACAGACTTGAATGTCTGTGAGAAAAAGTTTGTTGACTTTTAATGTATCATGAGTAGTAGACAATATCAGAGTTTTGAAGAACTGTAATACTTCATTGATTCTGGCCGTTTTCATTGAAAAAATAAGGTGAATTTCACAGATACAGATTCTTGATCTCAAGCCATATATAAATAAACCAAGTCGCAAATATATATAATCAGCTCAAAACCACAATAAAATATGCAAGCCTTCAACGTATTCGAAGTAGCATACAACAATTCCAAGCCGTGGAATTTCAACCGCCCCTACTCAATTTTGAATAATACAACACCAAGGGGATTTCCTTATGCAATGCTCAACACTCAACATTAAAATGCTCACGCCAATGCACCAATACACTAGGCAGTTCCAGGCTATTTAATAGTTGTATATTTCCTTGGAAGCACGACCAAAGACACCAACTCTGAGGACCAACACTTTGCTACTGCAATCAACTATGACATTATGCACTGCAAGGCCAAGCTCGAACGCGTGAGGCAGCGATGCCAAGCTCTTATAATGCTCCCTTCACTTTCCTTCACAATGTTAATTATGTGTGCAGTGTCTCTGACTTTGTTTCTTGCCTTCTCCCACCAACCTATTTTTTTTAGAAATCCAACTACCAGAGGGGGAAAGGAACTCTTGAAGGTCTTAGCAGAACTTGATGATCACTTCCTTTGACGTGCGAGAGCGATTATGAGATCTCAAAGATGTTGGAAGCCAATCGCTTGCATTATCACTCAAATTTTGCAGAGAATAAAGGTACAATTAATCATTCAAAATAGGTAATGCTCATTATAACATGGAACAAGTCATTTAAAAGCCTATATTGCTCGGAAGATGAGCTCGATTCCCATAGGGCACTGAGGCGAAGAAGGTTTAGAGTTCGATGCAACAATAGTATGTGGGAATTGATGCTTTGCAATGCTTGCAGTGTGGAGTATGGATCCGCGTTCAACATGTGGGCAGTGTTTGGAGTATTAACGCATATGGTATTAAAGCATATGGGCAGACAGATTTTGGAGTTATGGTATGTGGGAGCTTAATATAACAAAAACAAACAATGCAGTATACATCGTGTAACACTGTGTAACCTGCAACTTGCAATGTAATATGGGTGGCTGAGCATTTACACAATATAGAAACCGACGGAGAAACCGATATGGAGAAGCCCGTATGGCAGAGTTTGTATAACTATGATTTAATATGGGTGAATGCACATTCAATAAGGGCGCTAATCACCAAAACAACTATGGCTTCCAGAAAATTAGCATCTAGGTCGGTGGGAGCATCAATATTTTCTTCATACCTTGCAACTCAAGATTTATTACATAGATTATTCACAGGTGGCAGGCATGGCGAAATTCTCTTCTCTAACGAGCCTAGACGCAGAAACAGGATGTTGCGCACCATCCAAAAGGCCCTCTTCAATCGCAACTCGATGGCAGGGATAATAAATTTGTTGTAGTCAAGGAAGTGGAAATGGCTTTGTGAGTACAAGAAGCGGAAACAACGATGACAAGGATGAGAGTTAGAATCGGGCTTTGTCAGAGACTACAACAATGAAGGTGGAAGATCGAGCAGAGGGTTCGAGCCAAGCAGAAACGTAGGGCGCTTGTTCTACAGAAGTGAGCAGCGTCAAGAAGCGGCGATCCCATTCAGGTCCTCAAACGGAAGGCGAGGGTGAAATACAGGATAGCGTCCGGTCTGTTAGGAAATAAAAGACCCGTTGGGTTGATGAGCCAAAACCACTTATGGGAATCCAACTTCCAGGGTTTGTTAGAGAGTTAACTGAAGGAATGAAACTCGATCTTGAGGTTCAAGCTTTGAATGTATGTCTAATGGATATCTGAAGGTTATGGTGTGGAGGCAATCAATGCAAGAGATTAAAACCAACCAACCAACGTTCAATATGTAATGGACAGGGAGTAATTTCATCAGCGGAAGCAAACTGGTTGGCTTGACATAGCAACATGATATATCGAAAGAAGGGTTGCAGGTGAGAGAACTCATGGAGGGAGTCGGCGATGTGGCCAACGAGAAATATGTCAAGCGCCTACAAATTTTTGGGATTTCAAAACTTTTTGTGAATGGGGTTTGCAACCGTGGACATAATGGCCCCTCATTTGGCTCCCATTTTACATAGTATCAAACATGTTTTAAATAGGTTGTATTGATTCTCTTGCAACCATATATACCGTGAATTCAATACCTAGCAAATGAACTCTCAAACTTATTCCACAAATGAAAGAATACCAAGAGTACATTAATAATAATATAGAGGTTGTTGCCCACCATATCTAGTTTTTTTGTCTTACTTATTGCTATCTTTGTAACTATATATGTAAACAATTCCATCACATCATGCTGTCCAAAAAGTAATAAGATATCTTTTTGGTTATCAACTTATAGACTTATTTCATACATGAAGATTGAATCATGTTTTTGAAGCTCGCACAATGTATGTTTTTCACTCCAAAAATATAAAGACTTTATTTTAGATGAAAAACATGCTTATAATATTATAAACATAGTGTTTATATTAAATTTTCCTAAATAGAGTAATAAATTTAAACTTAACCTTAATCACAATGTTAACGTAGGAGTCGAAGAGAATCCAACACATTTCTGTGACATGTATGTGACGTTTCGAAATAGGTAATTCCTGTGAGCTATTCGCTTTTGAGGATGTTTATATTTATCGACCTTTTTAATTGATGCCCGTGGGATTTTTCCGTTCAAGTTATATACTTTCCTGCTTGTAGCTATTTGCTTCTGTCTCTGGCCATGTTTTACAAGACTAGTAAGTTTTCGTATCTATCTTCGTTTTTACTTAGGGTTTCACATGGATATAGATATGCTCTTTAATCTGAAACAAATTGTTGGTAGCTAGGGTGGATTAACTGTCGATGTTATTTGCATGGATTCATTTGCATTCTTTGTATTTTACAACCATAGTCCTTTTTTTCACGGCTTTTAGATCTTATTGATTCTGAGCTTACGTTTAGTGGAATTCAAAATAGACTGCAGTGGCCTAGAATGCTTTCAAAGGTCATTTCGTTTTTATAATGAGGTGGAAACACAGTCAAGAAAACATAAGTGCAATTGGCATACAAATGAGCATTGATGTTAAAATTTTATGATTTTGTAGATAACTATAAAATGCAGGTGGGTTTCCAGTGTCCCTGATTATATGTCGTCATGTTCTTTTGGTAATTGTAATTTCATTGATTCAGGCGCCTTCTCGCAGAATTTGACTATTAGAATGCACCTAAAGATTGTACTTGCACCAGATCATATGATATCAGATTGGTAGCATGATGATGTGATCTTTGTCCTTGGGATAAAGCATGCCGAGAGGATGGCATGGATAATGATTTTGACTTTGTTCTCTCTGTTAAGCTCTTTTATCCACTTAACCTTTAGATTTGTACATGAACTACACCGTTTTTGTTTATCTTGAAAGTACTCTCTTAAACTCCAAGTATTACAATTGGTCTGAATACCTCAGTGACAACCACTGGCCAGTTTGCATGGACAGGTCCTCAAAGAGCAAACAACTATTCACTAGCGTATCACAAGCAATACTCTTCCCTAACAGTTACTTATTTCCTAAAATCATCTAGGACTTGCACTTAAACCCTATTCCCAACCACTTATTCATGCCTCTGTTGGAATTGACCCTTGGTGGACAGCGTGACAAGCCACTATCTTCACTGTTGAATCCTGGACCATGATCCCATTGGTAGAATTACGCACTAATCTGCTGTTGTTGAATTAGGTCAGTACTTGAGATGAATTTTCGCAGGATTTTGTTTTTTTTAAGAAAATTGGTGCTTACTGCTACTAGAAAGAAGGCCACTGCCTTCCCTTTGTAGAGTACATAGATAGCCATTATGACATCAACAGAGCCTTTCTTTTACCCACCTTAACAATTAGAGCAAGAGTATGAGATCTAACTCCTACGTTTATTGTGTCGCAATCTTTCCTTCGGAACCTAGAGGAGTTGAGTTTTGAATAGGAGAATCCGTATTATGGTAGGAAATATACAGTAAGATGTACGATATTGCAAGCAAAGTTTCTCTAATCAAACTCTAGAACAAGCTTGCCAAAGTAGAGTGCACAAGATGAAGTTCCAAGAATTTTTATGATCTGGTGTAGCCTAAGTCACATAACATGAGGACATGGGACATAGAGGACACGTAAATACAAGTATTTGACACGAGACATGGCGGCCCCAAAAATAGGACACAGGGGACACCTTTTGTGTATATATATATATAGATACGAAATACTGAAATATAGTGCCTTATCCATATTTTTTAGAAATTAGAACATCTATAGATATCAATCATGATGTTATCTTGAATCTTATGTATGTGGCTATGCCATACATACATCTGTGTATATTTTTAATTTTTTATACACACATTTGTGTAAATTAAAATGTATCATGATTATCCTTTCAATCATAAAAACGAATCCTGATGGCTGCTATAACTTAAACTCATACCCGGAGCTATCAAAATTTTAAAGGGGGCAAATTTATGGTTCATGTCCATATTCCAAGCAACATACACTTAGGTGGAGTCGATCCATCATTATAGATGTTACCGTTTATGGAAAATATGGGTGTCGAGCAACCAAAAGTTTGGAGACACCAATCACTTGAAGGTTGCTGCTATAATTTATTAAACTATTATTTTACATGTTTGAGCAATCTCCTTGTAGGTTGTTGCACTACAAGCTGCCACTACCAAATGCCAATGTGAACCCACAGGCCACGATTAAGTATGTAGTGTCTGCATCTGTTTTACTGTGTGAAAATCCGCCCACAAATCCCTCTGTCCGCCTACAAGTCGATGATAGTCTCACGCTCAGCAGTATTCCTCTCACGAATAGACATGAAATTAACAGAAAACAATGAAAAAAATCAAGACGCGATGCTTTTTACTTTGGGATTTTAGTGGGACACGTGTCCTAAAATCGGGACACTTTAGGGTACATATCCAACACGGCCCAAACACGTGTCCTGATTTTAGGACACACTGAAAAACATGCTGGACACATTTTATGCGTTGTGTCGTGTCCAACATGCGGGATACGAGACATGGGACCCTTAAGGGCTATGTCCTGTGACTTAGGGTATAGCAATGATGCATTGATACGAGCCAAAAATGATGGATTACTGTGTGAGCCATTTAATATGGTAAATGTCAATGCATAAAGGGAGACAGTGCTCGTACGTCAGTCCTTGTACAACCATCTTCTTAATTTAAAACATGACCTAATTATAAATATGTGTTAACATCATTAGTGACACGTGTGCACCTGAGTGGGCCTAACAGTTAAGAAAATGGTTTTTCTCCCTGGAGGTCACATGTTAAAATCCGAAGGGGGATAGGGTATGTACGTGTGAGCTCGTTGTTGTTTGTGGATATTAGTGTGGGGCTGGCAAGATACCAGCACTCTCATTCTCGCTTACTAGCTGGAGAGCGGGATGAATTATATTTTCGGAGCCGACTACAACACCCAAAAATTTACCATTGAAAAACATTCATACTCGTATTTACGTGTGCTCTATGTCCCATGTCCTCATGTCATGTGACTTAGGCTATACCAGATCATAAAAATTCTTGGAACTTCATCTTGTGCACTCTACTTTGGCAAGCTTGTTCTAGAGTTTGATTAGAGAAACTTTGCTTGCAATCTTGTACATCTTACTGTATATTTTCTACCATAATACGAATTCTCCTATTCAAAACTCAACTCCTCTAGGTTCCGAAGGAAAGATTGTGACACAATAAACGTAGGAGTTAGATCTCACACTCTTGCTCTAATTGTTAAGGTAGGTAAAAGAAAGGCTTTGTTGATGTCATGATGGTTGTCTATGTACTCTACAAAGGGAAGGCAATGGCCTTCTTTCCAGTAGCAATAAGTATTAGTTTTCTTAAAAAAACAAAATCCTGCGAAAATTTTTCTCAAGTACTGACCTAATTCAACAATCGCAGATTAGTGCCTAATTCTACCAATGGGATCATGGTCCAAGATTTAGCAGTGAAAATAGTGGCTTGTCATGCCATCCACCAAGGGTCAATTCCAACAGAGGCATGAATAAGTGGTTGGGAATAGTGTTTAAGTGCAAGTCCTAGATGATTTTAGGAAAACAGTAACTGTTAGGGAAGAGTACTGCTTGTGATACACTAGTGAATAGTTGTTTGCTCTTTGAGGACCTACCCATTCAAACTAGCCAGTTGTTGTCACTGAGGTATTCAGACCAATTGTAATACTTGGAGTTTAAGAAAGTACTTTCAAAATAAACAAAAACAGTGTAGTTCATGTACAAATCTAAAGGTTAAGTGGATAAAAGAGCTTAACAAAGAGAACAGAGTTGAAATCATTATCCACACCATCCTCTCGGCATGGTTTATCCCAAGGACGAAAATCACATCACCATGCTACCAATCTGATATCATATGATCTGGTGCAAGTACAATCTTTAGGTGTATTCTAATAGTCAAATTTTGCGAGAAGTCGCCTGAATCAATGAAATTACGATTACCAAAAGAACATGACGGCGTATAATCAAGGAGACTGGAAACCCACTTGCATTTTATAGTTATCTACAAAAACATAAAATTTTAACATCAATGCTCATTTGTATGTTGTAAGAACTGTGAATAATTTAAACAACTATTCCCTATGAACAAAATATGAAATAACATAATATTACGGCCATTGCAAAAACAGTAAAGGCTTCTAAAATTAAACATCATGACCCTGTGATAAAAATTCCTTACTTTTATAAATTTAACTAGCAAAACCAATGAGAGTACTTACATGTAATCCTACAGTCAATGATGCCTCAAATAGCTCCTACTTTGGTTACCAAAAGACCGAAACCACCCAGCCAAATTGAGCAAAACCTCGCTACTCAGTCCAGTAAACTCTCAGTTGAAGTAGACTGTTCCCCCGTACCCAGAAACCTCAAAACAAACAAGGCCCAACTGTTCCTGATGATAAACAAACTCTGTGTACAAACTTTCCTCCCGTTTCTTCCCCCCTTTGCCTCCAACCGTCCCTTCCTTCTTATAAGTTTCCATTTACCGACATCCTCCATCACCGTGTCCAAATTATGATATGTGTTGATTTTTATAAACAAAATCTGATTTTATTTTATTTTAATGTCTTAATTTGAAATAAAGTTTATTTATTTATTTTAATGATTTAATTTGAATTTTTTTATTTTTATTTTTTAATTTATTATTTTATTTAATTTCATTACAATTTTAATTTACTATAAGTGGGTCATTACATACATCCCTCCTTCCAAACACTTCGTCCCGACGTTAGGGTTTACAAAATATATTAATGATTATTATGAGTATATAGGTCTTTATATTACAAAATTGAATTTGTTTTCTTTAATATTTTTAATATTTTATAACTATAATATCCATGTTCTGCCTTAGTTGGTTTTCAGCTATTCTATAATCATCCTATCCTTCCTAATCTCTTTCGCTCCCATCCTATCCGTCCTCTACTGGAGTATGCCATGGCGTCAGTTTTACTGACCTAACCATTTATAAACTCCAAGGATGACAGCATCGGCTATACCGACCAGATCCCTAGTAGGCATCCAGCAGTCATCATCACACGTCTAAGGGAGCGTGACTCGCACAGTTCTCCCATGATTCCAGGGTTCGGAGGATAAACGGTGGGCAACACCTCCACCCCTCCCAGTAGAATCAGGGTTAATATCCTATCATGGAATCTCTTTGAGCCTTAATTGTTCTGAAGTTTCTGTAATCACATGGTCATTTTGGTAACAGATATTATCTACAATCATAAACACTTGTCCATGCATTTATAAAATGTGCATTAACATATTCAAAAACACATAGCTTATGTATATCTCATCAATCATATTGATATGCATAAATAAAACAAAATTATAATATCTTAATTCTCATCAGAAGCAAAATTACTCAAATATTTAAACTTTACTTTGATAACTATAATTTAGTAAGATCAATAACATATTCCGTCTTGGTGTCCATGTACTAGTGGAATTAAACAGATATTATGTCACAAAAAATCACGTTTATATATGATCATTCAAAATGGTTCTGAGTCTCTGATTTAAAATAAAGTAAATATATGCAAAACATGGTTTAAGTTCTTCAAAATTGACTCAAGTTGGGCTATTTTTGACATATGATCTTCGTATCTTTCCAAGTAGCTGATCCAGGACTATACTTGTTCCACTGGACCTTAACTTGGTCTACCAGACGATCCTTGAGCTGTCGAACCCTACGTTCCAGTGTACGTAATGGTTCGACCGATATGGTTCCTTCGTCTGATACCTGCAATTCCTTCCATTGAAGGTTATGAGATCGGTCAGCTATGTAATGTCTTAATATAGATACATGAAATACATTATGAACTTTATGCAAGTGAGGTGGCAGTGCAAGACGATAGGCGACAGGTCCAACTCTTTCCATGACTTTAAATGGTCCAATAAATCGGGGTAACAACTTTGTCCTTTTTCCGAATCGAATAGTGCTTTTATTCGGTTTGATGCGGATGAAAACCTGATCCCCTACTTCATACTTCTTATCAGTTCTGTGAGCATCAGCATAACTCTTTTGTCTATCATGTGCTTCTTTTAACCGTTGCCTAATTTGTTTTACCTGCTCTTCCATTTCTTGGATAAATTCTGGCCCAACGATCACTCGATCTTCTAATTTGTCCCAACTTAACGGTGTTCTGCAAGGTCTGTCGTATAATGCTTCAAATGGAGGCATTCCGATTGAACTGTGATAACTGTTATTGTATGCAAATTCGACTAAAGATAAATACTTTTCTCAGTGCGATTGTTGATCCATAACATACATCCTCAACATAACTTCGAGTACTTGATTTACCCTTTCTGTTTGCCCATCAATTTCAGGATGATAAGCTGTGCTTAAATTTAATTGAGTTCCTATGTTTTTGTTTACAGCAGAAAATATGTAGCTTTATGACCTTTTTCTTGCTTCTTATTTTTCCTTAATATCACTTATGACTATTTGTACTAGCTTTAATATTTGTTCTACAAAATCACTAGCTCATAGGTATTATTGTGATATTTGGATCCTATCATGCATGACCTCTAAAGAGTCCAATTCGCTAGATCCTTCGTACCTTTCCATTGTACCTCTACTGTCTATATTTTTTTTCTATGTAAGACTAATTCTATTAAAAAAGTAAAAATATAATACATCGAGGCTCCGCCTCAAACTTTGTTTCTGGTGTTCATTGAAACAGTTGAAACTGCCCCAGATTGGGGAGACCATCTTGAGTTTACAAAAACACTTACCATATTACTCTGTACTGACATAACAGACACCAAAATTCAACCTTGTGACCCAGCAAGAAGGTGCTACTCAGCTATACTGGACATGACAGCAAACTAACATAACTATTATACTGCTAATCATATGCAAAAATATCAAGCGATTGGACCAACTCGTGATCTGCCTGAAGCCGATTTGGTTCATGGGTGGTTGCAAATGCCAGAAGGCTTCAGTTGTTTGGCTCCTCCTCAAGAGGTTCCTCGACCACGGGACACACATACAATTCCCAATCATCTTCCGTTTTTTCCACTGCGCTCTTCTTAGCATTGCTTGTAGGCCCCTCTATCTTCTGGGTGTCTCTTGTGCTGCCAGCGCATTCCACCGTTAAAGCCACGCCTGCAAAGCTGTCACCCGCTCGTTGAGGATCATCTACATGCTCATCGTCACCATACAGTCTTCGAAGCTTGGTTTCCTGACTAACATTCCTTGAATTTTCCCCCAGAGTATCTCTTAAATCCTGGTCACTCATGTCTGGAGAATGCTCCTCAGAACTTGTCCCTTGATCGTTGTCCGACGTTTCTTCTTCAGTGAAGACGACGGTTACCTTGGCAGTGATAGTGGGTTTGTTCAGCCGACTATGGAACCTGAAATGGGTAGCATGAGAGGCAGAGCCGGGACGCTGCTGTGAAATTACAGAATGGAGCCCAACATCTCTGTGCGAGTCCCTTGATGCCATTCCACGCCCGCGCCTTCTGCTTGCATAAGAATAGTGTCTGAGCCGAGGTCTGGGTTGAAGCTCATCTCCCTGGTTCTGTGGAGAGGAAGGGAGAGTCGAGCTTTGCACAGTACGAGGTCTCGCTCTGCCTCCCCAAGAGCCTCCATAACGACTCCTCATACGCTCCCTAACCATCCTGGTGAGAATCGGAAGCAGATCAGTCGGAGAATTAGCAGGGGATGGGGATTGATTGCAGAAACAGGGTTTTTGAGCAAAATTTAGAGGGCAAAGCATGGAGTGGGAGAAATGGAGGCCATTTCCCAAGTCTATGCAGCTAAGGTGCCAACAACGTTTTCTGATGGCTGTTCTGCCACTAGCCAACTTTGCTTGCAGCGGACAAGAGCTGCGGATTGGGGGACGAACAATGGGAGCCGGAGGCGCCATTCTGATATCCATCTCTCAGTCTGAGGAGTTCTTTATTGCCATTTGCATGCGGGACAGATTTCGGCTGTTGTGAGCCTTGATCCGGACCCCATTCATCACCGAGCTGGTCCTTGCGCCGGAAAAACTTAATGAGCCCATCAATTCTCTTGGAAAACACCCGCATCCGGGTCCTCTAGTGTCTATATTACTAATATAACATTCAACATGTATTTCCATGGTTGTTTTAGATTTATGCCTCACTTTGCTATAAAAGCACCTTTGCCTCCCTTGTCTGTATACTTTTGTTTGCCCATCTTTTCATCAAGTCAATGCTCTCAGAGTTTATCATAACAGAGGATAAGGCATATAACCTACTAATTGGAATCAATTGTAATGCTATGTTGATATTATTTTATATTTCAAACAAATTATCCATCAAGTCCCAATCTTTATCCTTTATTCAAGATATACCAGCCACTTAGTTTAATTGGAAGTGTTCTTTTAAGGAAATCTCTCTCTATGTCCTAAGATTCATGGCAAAAAGCTTCAACATATTGGTTCTGCAAATCCAAGTGTGTTTCATCGTCTACCAAAGTATTGCCTTCAAACACTGAGGAATCATTAATGTTTTCTCTCACTGCTTCTACAGCAGGGCTGAGAAATTCTTCAATATCAGAATGTACATTCTGAAATTCTTTCCCCAAAATACTATTTTGGTAAAATCTCAATTCTATGAGTGTTAACAGGAGACAATAATCTGCTCTCCCAGAAATGTTAGGAGCACTATCTTCATCTCTTCAACTACCACGCATTGAATCAAAATCACTAGAATTTTTTCAACTCGGAGTATCATTTTTGTTTTAATTTATGTGTTGCCTACGTAGATAACTGTGTCTTGCATCCAGCTCGGCCATTTTCTGCTCATGAAATTTAATACAATATGAAACACCTCACTTCATGCAAATTTTAAATTCTGCCTAGTTCTATTAACTTTCACATGAGAAGAGTCCAAATCAACCATTTTTGTCTTTTCCTACTTTTAGTGCTCACAGGGTACAAGGAATGTGGTAGTTACTGTTAACAGTGTATAATTTACTTGTTGAGGATGTTATTTCTACAAGGCAACATATGGATTCAAGAATTGACAAAATACAGAGTATTTAAAAAGTAACGAAGAACATATCCACTGTACCAAGGATTGCCTCTTTAAACTTATTGCAATAATCCATGAAATTGAAAGTCAGACACATCAGAGATTGCAGAATTCAAAGGGTTTTTGGTGGACTTAAAATATCAATTGGCAATTGAGAATGCTTAATGCAACCTTCTCCAGAATTTGACACTTTAAACTAAATAATGTTGACCAGCCAATAACCTTGAACCAAGGGCTTCTATGAACTCGTAAGGAGCAGTTCTATAGAAGGATGCATCAATTTATAAGGAAATGGTACCCGTGAGTTCGGAAGCTAAACCAGCAAGTACAGGTTTGGGGACTTGTTTTTGGGGGGGACTATTTTTAAAAATAAAGGCACGTTTTATAAGATATATTGTATAAAGAAGCATTGGATAATTTTGCAGAAGGTTAAGACTAATTTGTGTTTTGGGCCTGTATCAGGGCCTATGGACTATGCAACTGAAATTTTGAAACTATATAAAACGATATCCTGTGCAATCTCTACTGTAGCTTTTGCCATAACAATTTAATAATCAGGATTCTGAACTTTGGATGAAACTAGATACATGGTACAATATCCTCAGGTTTCTATATGTAGTTTATTCTGATAACACATGTAAATATGGCAATGCATTGCAATTTTATATAAAATACAAAACCTTAATATTTCTTTGGTATATAGTTTGACATGCTTCTTAGTGGTTATAACTATAGGCTATGTTTTCTTTATGGCCTGATAATTTTTTTTAAATTTTCTAAATCTACATGCCAAAGCCCTCTTCCCTTCCATGCCAATATGTCTGGGAAATATCCGTTATGTCCTTCCTCAAAGTCCTATATTTTTGGGTGCAGTTTACCAAGCCACGTTTAGAATGCAGTTCCACGCATGCTTGTACTATATAATCTGAAGTATAAATTGTTCTCTGGGTAGCATTTTCTTTCTGCTGAACTGATTGTATGGACATTGGCGTCCTTTGAAAAACTATCCTTATAATTAGCTTTAAACCACCATGAACAGTTACACTCTTCCTCTTTCAAGACATCATAGTTCTGATATCAGTTTCAATCATACTTGTACCCTGTAGGTGCTGAATTCGTTGTATATATATATATATTATTTTTATAGCTTTTATGGCACTCGAATGGTCAGCATAGTGAACAAAGCCAAAATCACGCTTTGGCTGCCCAGGCTTTTGTTCCAACAGGACAACTTTAGTAACTTCACCATGTCTACCAAAAAGTTCTCTTAGTTGCTCTTCTGTCACATTCTCGGGCAATTTACGCACATAAACAGACTTGACCTCCTCTAATGAGCTACGCTGACTAGTAGCCCATTTAACTGTTATGACCTTGTCATCCAAGGTGACTTTTGAGTGTGTCATGTTTTTCATTGCCTTTTCAGCTCAGCCCTTATTGTAATACTCAACAAGGCAAAACCACGATTCCTTGTTGAATCTTTTGGATCTTTTATTAACTCCAAATGTTGAAATCCAAGACCTTGCTCAAAGACTATTTTCGTAATCTCCTCTCCTTTGAAATTTGATGGAATATTACCCAGAAAAAAGCGATTTTTTTTTGGGGAGGGGGGGATTCAGATACTCTTAATTTCTTATCCTTGAACTCAAAACCATTCAATATCTCAATGGCAAATTAGTGAGCGAAATTGCAACCGCGATTTTTTTTGGGGAGGGGGGACGGGGATTCAGATACTCTTAATTTCTTATCCTTGAACTAAAAACCATTCAATATCTCAATGGCAAATTAGTGAGCGAAATTGCAACCTTCATTTCAAATTCCGTTTTAAAATAAATATTGATACTAAACTTTCATTTCAAATGCCATGTTAATAAAATCAAAATCCACCATAAAATAACAAATGCCTTATAGCTAATATTTAGCTATTTTCTAACATTATGTGAATTAATAGTTGGCTTTTTTTAATTTATTCTTTTTTGCCCACCTAAGTGCCAACATCTCTTCCACGTGAGCTGCAGAGTGCACCTCGCTTCTCCCCCTAAAAAAAAAAGACCTCAAGTTCCGTGTGAAAGGCATAAATGAGGGGTGAAGCAATTCATTCCGATATTTATCTATTTTCCGCTTTCTGCGTCCGTGTTGGCTGGTTTTCATTCGCTAATCAGCTTCCGGATTCATATCAGGTTTACAGAGTGATATATTAAGACCATGAGTACAATTTCAAATACCCATCAGACGCGTATAATAATAAATAAATAAAAAGGAATTAGATGCTTGCAATGTGAAGCACACAGAAACCTTCAATCAACACAAATTGAAACACGCATTAACCAGAGAAATTATGTTTTGACCATATAGAATGTCACCTTAGCATCTACCAATTAAAAAAAATTGGTACCGCAATCACCCTGCATCAACGACTCATGTTTCACTAAAACGAAACAAAATGCCGTCCCAACATCTATGGCATTGAATATCCCAATGCTCTGCGCTCCGTTTCTCAATACTCAATTGTCTCAAGCGCCGATTCAAAGGAAAATTCAAGCAGATAAAACAACAGGCAGCCATCCGATTGTAAACAAACGAGAAGGAGAACAACTCACAGGAGCAGAGGACCACCGTGCGGATGCTGGAGAAGAAGAAGTAGCGCACCCGTCTCATGCTGACTGAAGCCCTAATTGCAAAACTGTTGACTCAAAGGGACTCGAACCCAAAGCCTCTGCCCGTACAGTGACATGAAAAAGTATCACACGTTTAATATTTAGTCACACATTGTCAACGTTTTGATATGGTTTGGTGCGGAGTGTAGCGTTTATATAATGATTTTTGAAAGGTCGGTGGTTCAAACCTCCGCCCAACCCTTCCGCCTTCTACACAGTTATCATATAAATATTGCATATTTTAATGTGGTAGGTTTAATGCTGGATATGGTTGGATATATATCGTATAATATATTTACGATGTAATATATATATGGCTTATAACATTACCACGTTAACATCATTTTTATTAGCTGTGGTTACTTACATATATTTGACACTTGAACTTTAATAAAATTATTTTCTCGCCCCATAATCCAAGTTTGATACGCGCGTCTACATAATAACACAGGCATTATTTTATTTTATGGAGGTGATTGCCGTTTGGATGTTTTATGATATTTCCCCGTGGCTCAAAGCTTAGTTTATTAACTAAATACTTGACACCGTACGCAAAACATTTATAAATTTTCGGTGGCTTGTATTTGCATAAGAAACATAACGCATCCACCTCCACTACCTTTTTTTTTCGGTAAGAAAAAAAAGCAGTGTTTGTATTAATGTAATGATATTTACAAACTAAAAAGTTCATATACTTTTCAGCAACATAATGTTAATATGACCGGAAAAATAGAGCCCACTGTGATAAGATGCATTGAAATGCAAGACAGAAGCTATATGCATTGAAATGAGTATGAGAGCTCATCAAAATTATTAAGATGACTTCCAAGTTTATATGGATATTAGATAAATATAAGATAAAACCGCCCAGTTACGATAAAAACAAGGACAAGTAAAGAGATCATACCATCTGGATATAGAAAGTATTCATTGGCGAAGGAGAATACCTGTCATATACCAAAAACAAAAAGGATCAAGTACCTGGCCAAGAGACGTCTTCAATCTGGAAAGAGGCCAAGCCCATTTGAAACTCCATATTCCATATGCCAAGTTGACTCGCTAGTCCCTTCTTTGACAAGATATCTGCTTCTTGATTTTGTAGTCTATCCACATGATTAATGCAATAGTCCTTTTTCCAGGTCCATAAAGCACCCATCATGTTCATCCATCCTGATAATGTGGGAAAGTTGATCACTGATTTCCTTTTGACGTGATCGATGATAACTTTCGAGTCCCCAAAGATGTGTAGGTTCGGAATGTTCAAAAAATTACCAAGATGAAAAAGACCAGCCAAAGCCATTGCTTCAGCGTTATTGTTCGTACCCTTTCCTCCATTCCAAAAAATGGAAAATTTCTGCTCTTCATCCATTTCAATAAGTATTACACAAGCGCACGTACCTTGCTGAGAAGCCCCATCAAAAAAAGCTCTTGGGAAGACCATCTGTACCCCTGCATTTCTAGTATTGCTGTTGTTTTTATGACCCTTCATCTTTGTTGGAAAGAATGAGAAGAAATAATCTTAACAAGCACATTCTCCCAATTTTCCTTCCCATCTTGAAAACTAACCAATTATGCCTTTTCCATACAGACCATAAGAGGAATTGCGGAATAGATCTAAGTCGTTTCCCTTGAGAGCTCCACCATATCAAAGCAACCTGAATATTGGAATGTGCCACCAACCTGAAACCGGAAGGATTAGCAAGATCCATCCATAACTGTTTTGTGAACGAGCAATTTAGGAATAAATGTAAGTTAGTTTTTTCCTCCCTCCTGTACAGTACACAAAAGCCTTGACCAACCCAATTCCTCTTTTGAAGATTCCGCGAGGTAAGATTTTTATTATGAAATACTAACCAAGAAAAGAGAATCATTTTGTTGGGAGCCCCAGATTTCCATAATTGAAGCGGAAAAATCAAATTATTTGGATTGGAGATATCCCTTACTAATTTGGAGTAAGTGTCTTTAACTAGAACTTCACTCCCCTTCCTTTTTCCCCTCCAGGTAAGGGAATACTTCCCCTCCGAACAGCATATACCAGATAAATTCATATGCATCATAATGTTCCTCCATTGGTGAATTAGTTCACCCCTTAGACCCAAGACTAATGGCTCCATCCAAATAGGGGAAACCCCCTGCCAACCTGCAATAACCTGATCCCAAGTGAAAATACCCCTTCTATGAAAAGCCTTTATGATTTTTTGTGGTATGCTAAGATTTTCCTCTGTGACCATTATATGGTCAAATTCTTCCATTTTGGAAGTTCCAAGACAGATTCTTTAGGAAGATAGACTCTATCATCTTGAAACTTAGCCAAATTGCAGACCCGTGAAAGTGACCAATAGTTCTTTTCTGTACCAATATATTAATTCCTTATTCCCCATGTATTTCCTTCTTATTAAATTGCTCCAAAGGCTAACCCCGCTAATGCCTCTCCATAGTGATTTACACAGAAGGGCTTTACCAAAAGTTCTAATATCCAGAATACCCCAACACCCCATCTCTTTAGGAAGAGAAATATTCCTGAGGCTGGTTAAATGATATTTTTATTTTCTCCCTGCAACCTCCCCATATGAAGTTTGCCATTAGACGTTCCAGCATAGAGATAATTCCTAAGGGAATAAAAAACAGATGGCCCCAATATATTGTCATCTGGGCCAGCACCGATTGTGCTAGAACCACCCTGCCAGCCAAAGTGAGACATTTGAATTCCCACCCAACAATTCTCTTGTGGAAGCGGTCCAAAATCCACATCCAACTAGATTTCTTATAATGCACAGGTTTTAGATAAAAACCAAGATATTTAACCCCGTCTTTTATAGGATTCACCTTAATATTAAACAAGGCCTCCAGATAATGCTTTAATAGCGAATCCCCAGCATCACAAAAAAAAAAAGAGGATTTTCCTTCATTGATAAGAATGCTCGAAGCTCTCTGGAAAGAAATTAATATTTTAAGAATGCTTGTCCATGAAAGCCTACAAAGCTTTGCAAAAATCATTATATCATCAACAAAAAGACTGTGGGAAATATGTACACCCATACAGATCATCAAAGGCATACATTGCTTATCCTTTATAGCCCTTCTAATATGCAAACTCAAGGAATCCATTGCCAGAATGAAGAGGAGAGGTGAAAGGGAGCAACCCTGTCTAAGACCCCTCCTAGCCAAGAAGAATTTTGTTGGAAGCCCATTTATAAGGACAACAGACTTAACATTTTCCACACATGCCATAATCCAGCTTACGCATTCATTTGTTAGGCCAATTTTACATAATATGCATCTGAGAAAGCCCCAATCAAGATTGTCATAAGCTTTTTTAGATTTAATTGAAGAATAGCAGCATTCAACTTTCTAGTGTGAAGAGAGTGTAAACTTTCCTACGTATTCACCACCGCCTCTATTATGTTCCTGTTATGAAGAAATCCATGTTGTTCTGGAGAAATGAATTCTGACAGAGTCCCACGAATTCTGTTAGCTATAATCTTGGATATGATTTTGTAAATAACATTGCATAGGGAAATAGGCCTAAGATCCAAGAAGACATAAGGTTTTTTCTTCTTAGGAATGAGGGCAATAAATGTAGAGGAGATATGCTGATGAATATTTCCCATTTTTCTTGACTCCACCATTGCAAGAAGATCATTTTTCATCAAGTCATAAAAATGGACGAAGAACTCAATTGGCCACCCGTCAAGACCAGGGCTCTTGTCCTTTTTGAAAGATTTCATAACTGATAGAAGTTCCTCTTCAGACACAGGTTGCCATAATTCCTTATTTTTTCCATCATCAAACATAGAGGGGAAAAGGTCAATACCCCATAATATGTCCTCTATATTATTAGCCTCATTTCTTCGGTAAGATCTTTCAAAAAAAATCTCAGCTCCCTTTGAAATCTCCTCCTGAGAGACCAGCAGAGCACCCTCCTCACTCTTAATCTCCCATACTGAGTTTGTTTCCCTCGTGTTATTTGCAAATCTGTGGTAAAATTTTGTGTTTTTATCTACTTCCTTTAGCCAAAAGGCTCTGCTCTTCAACCTCCATGATACTTCTTCAATAGCCAAAAGTTTGTCTATTTTTTTCCAGCGCCATGATATGAGATCGGACCTGAAAAGAGTGTTAAGATCCATTTTTTACTGCCTCAGCTATCAAATCCAATTCTTTTTTAATCTCCCTCAAGGCAAGTCTGTTCTATTTTTTCTTATTATATTGCCATCGTTTCACCTTCTCCTTAAGAGAACGAAGATTATCAAGAAGAGCTTGAGATGGAGAATAATTCCCCTCAGGAGAGCCTGAAGACCAGGATTTTCTAACCAGATCAACAAACTTATTATCTTCTAACCAAATTCTATTAAATTTGAAGGGGACCCCTTTCCAGAAAATACTTTTACCCCATGTAGAGATATAGGCCTATGGTCGGAAATATAGCAATTTATAATATTGGAAATCGGCCTCCCCATACGATCCATTAATTTATCATTAATCATGAACCTATCAAGTCTTTTTGCAAGGTAGGAATTTCCGATCCTGCCATTTTCCCATGTTGGGCCCATAGTTTGTGGATGTACATCAGACATATTTTGTTGAAGAAAGGCCCCATTGATAAAACCAGATAAAGGATCATTCTTATTACCTCTGCCCCATACCTCCTCATTAGACAGGGTACAATTCAAGTCACCACCAATGAGAAGAGAGTCAATCTCCAGAATTTCAGAGCATAAAAATTTATTCCAAAATGGAAAGCATTCCTTATAGGGAGCATACATGTTTAGTATATGTAAGGGCCTAGATAACCCCCGAATCTTTGCCAAAACCAAAATACCAGCAAAACATTGAAAGGCTCTAGCTGATATCCCTAGAGGATTCCACAAAACTGCTAGTCCCCCCAATAACCCATGAGCATCAGTAGCCACCAAATGCCATGAAGGAAGCGTTCGCCTAAAATATCTAATAGTAACATTGGTCGAATGCATAGTTTCCTGAATAAGAATAATATTGGATTGAGATGATAAGAATAAGTCCTTCAGGGCCACAAATTTAAGGTCCGCCCCTAGACCTCTGATATTCATTGATATGATATGAATCATGATGGACCAGCTTCGGCTTGGCTTGCTCCAAGGGGGCCAATATCAGAAAGGTCAATAATAGGAATATCTATTAGGGAGTTGTCCTTGTTATGATTTTCTCCCCTACCACGGAAATGACGAGAACCTCTATTGTGTTTTCTCCTAACTGTAATATTACAGGCCGAATTTGGACTAATGTGAGGGGAAGAAACCGAGCCCGTTTATGGATAGTTAGGGGATATAGTTCCAAAGATTTCTTTTTCAAAAGAAGATCCAGTTCACTTCCCACAGAATTAGAAGGAGAGATAACCATAGAATTTGGGGGTGTAACATATATACATGGATTTTTTCCTTTTAAATATTGTGGGATTGCCGAAAGATAGGAGCCTTTCCTATTAGACAAATTGTTAACAGGGGAGGGAGGGGAAGATGGGACATATTTTATGTGTGAGGAAGAGGGAATAGTTGCCATAGGATGTGGACATGAAATACGCTGAGGTACTTCCAGACATGGAAGCAGTTCTGGGGGACAAGACGGGGCAGGAAAGATTTTGTCATTTTCATAGAAGGGAGATGGAGAACGATGAGAATTCATAGCAGGAGGAGAAAATATGGGGAGGGGCCTCCAGCCTTCCTTAGAGATGATCTGAGAGGAGAATAAGACTTTGTCTTACCTGAGGAAGAAACATTCAGACACGTTCTCCTGAAGCCTCCAATAGCTTCTTCATTCTTGCCATTAGAAAACTTTGGAACCTCTTTTTTACGAAATTCCTTTTCATTATATCTTCCCCGCCGATTGCAAGGACAATTTTCCTTCAAATGACCAGTTTTGTGATAGTTAGAACAACGAAAAGGAATTCCCCAGAAATCCAGTCTCTGGCTAATGTTTAATTCTCCCCAATGTAATTCTATGTGATCTAGAAATCCCCCACATAATTAATTTTCAATAAGTATCCAGGCCACCCTCTTATCCTTTGCCCCTAGACAGTTCGGATCAACGTAAACGAATTTTCCTATCGCATTCCCGATGTCCTTAAGTGTCTCCCTTTGCCATAGCTCAATTGGAAGTCCAGGGAGTTTAACCCATATGAGATTATTTGTTGGGGTATTCTTTAGAGGATTATAGCCTCTACGTAGAAATTTTGAATAATTTAACACATATTCAATAGAGATTATCCTGATCATGTACTATTACGGAAAACATACACAATACATAAGCTCCTCTACGTTGATCATCAATATAGCAGCATCAATAACAATAAAACATCAAGAGCATTTACACATTAACACAGTATGTATCCCGGGGAAAGCATCTCGCTAAAAACCCAACTATCTGTATATTAATGATTGAGTCATGTAACATTACAAAGTACAATGCTTATCACAAGCAATCCAGTACCAGCTCCACCTGTTACACACAATACAACTCAGATCTGAATCAATCACAGGCTCAAATCTCTTCCGCTGCTTGCCTGCCTCCGCTGCTCAATACCTGCACAAGAACCGGTGATAATTCCAAGGAAACCACCTCTTTCCTTGGCTAAATCACGTGAGAACAAGCTACAATGTGGGAAAACTCATTGGCATACTCAATCCCCTGATTTGTGCAAGATCTGGTGCACAACTATAGTCACAACTGATAGCAATCTGATTCTCTAACACCTGTCCCTGCTGAACTGAACATGCACTGACATGCAACTGAGTTAACTGATGTATTCATTAGTTGTATTATGAGTTAATAACTTGTGAATTAATTAATAACTAATTCACCCAACTCATCTCTAGTCTATTGCCAGTTAGACTAAATACAACCAGTTTAACAAAGCTAAACTGAACACAACTCCATCAACTGCACCTCCAGTCCACTAAACTCAACTCACTTGAGTTCTAACTGAAGTCATGCATGCAAATATTCAACTAACCCATAAGAACCACGTATTTCCTTCATGCAATTGCATGTGCCACATCCGTAGCTCGAACTGAAGTGCTCCAAGAGAATAAGACAAAGTTTATAGTCCAAATATTATTGTGAGATAATAATATTTGACTTTTCTATTTTTGACAGCCAGTCTAAAAATAGACTTGATCACTCACACTGTGATCACTCACACTTTCATCAAAAATAGAAGTACATCTATTTTTCCAACTTGATCAATCATCCATAAACAGCAACCTGCAATCCATAGACATGATCCATATGTCTAAAAATAGACATAGTCTAAAAATAGACTTGCGCCAAAAATAGCCTGAGGGCCCACTTAGTGAAGGCGACTCTTTTCACTAAGCTCCATCATCTTGTTGCAATCTCAACACTCCCTCTCGACAAGATATGGATTATCAGCAACCCCTATCCTGCCTCGGTGGTACTCGAAATTTCTCCTGGTGAGAGCCTTCGTCAGAATATCAGCATCCTGATCCTCCGTTGGAATGTACGAAAGTAACATGATCCTCCGCTGCACACAATCTCTGATA
>APFE030747459.1:30460-76618 GCA_000404065.3 Pinus taeda | reverse complement strand
AAAGGTGGCTTTCACAAACCTCCCCAAAGTACGCCGCTTGCACTGATCTGACTGCGCAAGTGTGCCTTTAGAAAGCCCTGTAGTGATCTGCTGCAGTATCTTCAAGGCTCCATGGTGAAGGTGACCCAATCTCCTGTGCCACAACTCGCCATCATCCCGGCTCACCAATCCTTCTGCCTTTCCTGCCATTGTTGCGCATCCATCTACATGCAACTGATAAAGGTTTCTCACTCGAACCCCTATCTTCCGGGTCTCACCAGTTGTCTTGCTGCGCAGGAAGGCCTTTCCCTTGCTGAAAACAACATCATACCCCTTGTCTTCTAACATCGCCACTGAGATGAGATTCTTCTTCAATCCTGGAACATGCATGACTTTCTTCAATACAAAGGGTTTACCAGACTCCCTCTCAAAGGAAATGGTACCGATATCGGTCGCACTGTATCTTCCATCATCGCCCATCTCGATGTGCACTCCAAGATCTTTGTCCTCCAGATCAGAGAACAAATCTCTATCTCCCGTCATGTGAAAAGACGCACCACTGTCCAAGAACCACACTGATCCCATCACACTTGAAACCAAGCATGCGATCAATGAAAAATCAAGCTCAAACTGAGAAGCTAAGGCCTCTCCCCCTGCAGATCCAGCAGCTTGCTTGTTCTTCTTCTTCTGCGGGCAATTTGTGGCATAGTGTCCGTGCTGGTGACAGTGAAAACACTTCACCTTGGACATATCCTGCTTCTTGCCTTTCGCACCAGACTGAGAAGCTTTCTTGCTCTTCCCTTTCTTTGCTTTGGCAGCCAAAGCACAATTCTCTTCATCAGCTCCCTTTGACGAAGATCCGTCCCTGGTTCTCCGCCTGATCTCCTCCTGCACAAGATCTGACCATAGTCTTTCCCATCCTTGCAACTTCTCCCGACCATTGACAGTCTGATAGGAATGCCAACTCTTCGGAAGACCAAGGAGAGCCAAGCTCACCAAGTCTTCATCATCGACAGTAACCCCCACACTTCCCAGTTCATCTCGACACTGAGTGAACTTTGTGAGATACTTGGGAATACTGTCACTCTTCTCGCATTTGATGTTTCTGAGTTTATCTTTGAGCGCCAGCTTCCTCTGATCGCTCTTGCTTTGGAATAATTCTGTTAATGATTTCCACATCAAATATGGAGTAGCCTTTCCATGGAGGCCGGACACAATGTGATCCTTCACGCCCTCCAACAGAATCCTTCGACATTTTGCAATCTTCTTTTGCCAAGCATCAGCTTGAGTAGCATCAGTAGGCTTTGGGATATCCGTATCTATGAACTCCTTCAGCCCATTATCATCCAATACTGCCTCCATCCTGTCCTTCCATGCAATATAGTTTGAGCTGCCCTCAAGAGCATGCTCCAATTGCAATCCGTTGAAAGACATTGCTGCGTTGTCACCAAGAAAATACTGCTGCAAATTCGAATTCCACCAGCAACCAACTCAACCGCCTCGGATCTAAGATTTGTGAGAACACAATATTTCTTGTACAGAGATCGACTGTATGGGCATTCACCAAATATCTCACCTTCCAAAACCTGGCCCGATTACAGACTCTACCTGAAGAAATAAAATGTAGTCACTTCCTGAATAATAGATCTGATGATCAATCCTTGCTTTGATATCATGTAGAAATCTCTTCTACAAATCAACCAGCTCTGATACCATGTAGAAATTTTGAATAATTTAACACATATTCAATATAGATTATCCTGATCATGTACTATTGCGGAAAACATACACAATACATAAGCTCCTCTACGTTGATCATCAATATAGCAGCATCAATAACAATAAAACATCAAGAGCATTTACACATTAACACAGTATGTATCCCGGGGAAAGCATCTCGCTAAAAACCCCAACTATCTGTATATTAATGATTGAGTCATGTAACATTACAAAGTACAATGCTTATCACAAGTAATCCAGTACCAGCTCCACCTGTTACACACAATACAGCTCAGATCTGAATCAATCACAGGCTCAAATCTCTTCCGCTGCTTGCCTGCCTCCTCTGCTCAATACCTGCATGAGAGCTGGTGATGATTCCAAGGCAGCCACGTCTTTCCTTGGCTAAATCACGTGAGAACAAGCTACAATGTGGGCAAACTCATTGGCATACTCAATCCCCTGATTTGTGCAAGATCTGTGCAAGATCTGGTGCACAACTATAGTCACAACTGATAGCAATCTGATTCTCTAACACCTGTCCCTGCTGAACTGAACATGCACTGACATGCAACTGAGTTAACTGATGTATTCATTAGTTGTATTATGAGTTAATAACTTGTGAATTAATTAATAACTAATTCACCCAACTCATCTCTAGTCTATTTGCCAGTTAGACTAAATACAACCAGTTTAACAAAGCTAAACTGAACACAACTCCATCAACTGCACCTCCAGTCCACTAAACTCAACTCACTTGAGTTCTAACTGAAGTCATGCATGCAAATATTCAACTAACCCATAAGAACCACGTATTTCCTTCATGCAATTGCATGTGCCACATCCGTAGCTCGAACTGAAGTGCTCCAAGAGAATAAGACAAAGTTTATAGTCCAAATATTATTGTGAGATAATAATATTTGACTTTTCTATTTTTGACAGCCAGTCTAAAAATAGACTTGATCACTCACACTGTGATCACTCACACTTTCATCAAAAATAGAGTCCATCTATTTTCTCAACTTGATCAATCATCCATAAACAGCAACCTGCAATCCATAGACATGATCCATATGTCTAAAAATAGACATAGTCTAAAAATAGACTTGCGCCAAAAATAGCCTGCGGGCCCACTTAGTGAAGGCGACTCTTTTCACTAAGCTCCATCATCTTGTTGCAATCTCAACACAATGTACAAACAATGAAGAGCCAAGAAGCTTTTTCCATGTACCCAGGGGATAGAAAGTATAATTTCCAAATCATCTCTCTTAGGAAATGAAAACTATACCAATTCTTCATTAATCTGACGATTGTGGGGATATATCCCAGAAGAGAATTCCACCTTTCCCCCGGCCATGACCGCATCTGGTCATCCTCCATGTCCGTAAAATGCCACTGGCCAACAAGTGCTCTTTTTTGAAGACTTGTGATATGATCAGTAAGAAAGAAACTATCCAGGATGCATGCAGAAGGAGGAGGAGAAGTCTTGATAGGGCATTGCTTTTGTTTACATTGGGAAGGATAATATTTGCCACCTTTAATATCATGTGCCACCGATGAGGCGCCACCTTTTATTTCATGTGCCGCCAAGGAGGATGGTGAAATAATCGATTTGGCCAGTACTGATTGCCATCCCACCTGGCATTTACCACCCTCATAAGCCTTTTCAGCCTCGATGGTGGCCCACACAAAAGCTGACGAGGCCGACACGTCAGAAAGCAGCTCCATGTGTACCAAAGAAGGATGTAGAAACTTATGTCATATTCGAAAAAGTAGGCAATGGCAAGGCAGCACAGAAAGCAAGGAGGATTGCAAGTACTCCAACCTTATCAGGAAAACACTTGAAAAGTACTGAAAGGATCTTCCCAAAGGAGGAAAACTGACATACTTAGAGAAACCTCATGGGAAAAATACACTAATAAGGGAAAAAATCATAAGGATTGAACATTTTTAACTGAAAGACCTTTCCCATAAATTGGATATAAACTAATAACAACAGAGAGTGAAAGATATTTCAAAATTCGATGGCGGGTAAAGCATGCTTACACTGCCCACGTCAAATCAAACGTCCTCCTAGAGTCTTCCTCCCGCCTAAACCTTCCACCCACTCAACCGGAAAGAAGAGGACAATTACCAGTCAGACTGGTAAATTCGGCTGAAACTGAGAGCCGAGAGTAACTATTGTTGTTATAGATTTCAAGGCCGAAGACCCATATAACAGCAAATGTTGTTGAAAGTTAGGAATAACACAGGATAAGGTCTCCAGACAGTTCCCCCCTATTCTAAAAGACATCCAAACAACAACATATACAACCACTACAGCTACACCACCACCCTCCAAATCTGCATCTAAATCTTTTACATGGTCGAGAAATGATGCAGATTTTTGAAAGATTTAGACAGGGGGGCTTATAAAAACTAATGTCTTCCACCGATATTTTAAGCCGAGATATTATTAAATCGAACAAAAGGTAAGACATATTTCATTAAAATACCATGTAGACTTCAATATAACTCCACCTGAATCCAACATTTATAGAACTAAACCTTTTCTTTCAAAAAAAACAAGTAATGTAAACTTTTATCAGCTGGTTTCAGATAACATACCTCACTTTTCCGGCCTGAAGTTCCCCAAGTAGTCGCCCGATTCGCTGCCACCCCTCGAACAAGAACCAAAGAGCTCCGAAAAAGCATACATTAGCTCAAAAACATACAGATAATGGCATATGGAAGCTTGCAGATAAAAACCAAGGGTTTGATGGAGAGAAAGGAGCCATATACTGTTAGCTAAAGGCCAACGGAGTCAAAGAGTGCCAAGGCTATTCAGGGAGGCAAACCTTCTTCTGAAGGAACAGAGACAATAAAAAGTGATAAGAGACGAAAAACAGATCAAAATCCTGGAGCAAAACAAATGTCTTACATCCGAACGCGGTATCCAACACGTGGAAAGAAATTCGGTCCAGGGGATTTAATGCGCTATCATAACGTGGCAGAAGCAATCCAAAAGACATACAACAAAAATCTTGACATACCAGGAAGATGACATCTCGGCTCATATGAAAATTCCAATCCTAAGAGCAATAAATGCTATTTGCTTTCAAATCAAAACTTGTAACACAGTTGATGTCGGGAAGCCATTTGTTCCATATACAACCAAAAATCCGATTCGTCGATGCCAGATGTAGTAAAATAGGGATCAGAAACAGACAAAAATTTGTGGGGGCCAAGATGTAGACTAATAAAGGAGGTGGAGGATCATTTCATTGTCGAGTGTGGAACAGCAACTAGCGGCCACCATGTTGGGGAACCGGCCATAGCTCTCCCTCCAATTTTCGTAACAATTTTCCAACCACCTTCATTACTTTGCCTTATTGCTTGGAAAATGGTGCGAGTAATTGAAGCTAACTTGTGATCTTGCAATCTCGCGGTGGTGCAACGGAATTCTCTGGCACCCAAGACTCTGTTATATTCCATAAATTATATGAGAAATTTCATTTGGGCTCTGATGATGATGGCAACAGGAAGAGCTCTTACTGCTGGACTGTCAAGTAATAATTCTCAAAGGCATTCTCTATCTGGGAATATATGCCATAATTTTCCATTCAAAGATGAATTTTTAGACTGGAAATACTACAAATGCCTCATGAAATCATTGCAACAAACTGGTTGCGATCATGTGCTTGATATTTATTCTCAGGGCCTTGGTTCCCAAAAGGACTTCCTACAACAAGATTTGGAATTTATCGAATTGCAGTATGAAGTAGCTTGGTGAGCAGGAAAGTGGGATTTCTATTGGATTTCACCTGAATTTAATTATGTCCAATGTGGTGGCCAAAGCAGCAGCCAATGAATTACTTTCAATGCAAATTTACATAGGTCTACTCGTAACAGATTGACTATCTTCTAGCGGCAAAAATGCAATACGATGTGCTTCATATTTCACTTCTGTTTTATATGTCGAGCACTGCTATGAAGAATATTTTGTATCTCTCACATTAGGTGACCTTGATTATTTATTTATTTATTTTTTATTTTTATCATGAGCAGTTACCAGATCATATAGCAGTGTTGATGGCAGCAACCAAAAATATTAATGAGCCTGATGGTATCTACGGAGATCGCTCCCATAAGTTACCTCCAATGTCTATAAGAAGGTGATGCTTATACGTTCGGATTGAAGGTAAAGAATCCACGAAGATAAACTCTACAGTCAAGAAAGTATAAGTTATGTTCAACTTGTGAACACCAAGCGGGATAGGGATGACAAAAAGGAAGATTGTCATCTAACCATATTGCACCCATGCTCAGGAGTTGCTGCCTATGGTTTTGAATCATTGGACAAGGATTTGAATTAGCTCATTGATGAGGGAAGGCCGTCAATGAATTAGTTATTCAAATTTTTAACTAACCTGATTAATAATGCGCTCTTCTTTTAGGCAGAGTTCATTTTAACGACTATATATTTTCTGAGTGAACTCTGATTTTCCTTAATATATTGCCACAGACTTTTGGCTCTTTATTCTTTGTTTTTTAGAGATTTTTAAATCAAGCACACATATCTTTAACAGACTTAACAGATCCGAGAGTTTGAACTTGGCTCCGATACCAAATGTAAGAACTGTGAATAATTTAAACAACTATTCCCTATGAACAAAATATGAAATAACAGAATATTATGGCCATTGCAGAAACAATAAAGGCTTCTAAAATTAAACATCATGAGCCTGTGATAAAGATTCCTGCATTTTATAAATTTAACTGGCATAACCAATGAGAGTACTTACCTATAATCCTACGGTCGATGATGCCTCAAACATCTCTTGCTTTGGTTCCCAAAAGACCGAAACCAGCCAGCTCCTGCTTCGGTTACCAAAAGATTCCTGCATTTTATAAATTTAACTGGCATAACCAATGAGAGTACTTACCTATAATCCTACGGTCGATGATGCCTCAAACATCTCTTGCTTTGGTTCCCAAAAGACCGAAACCAGCCAGCTCCTGCTTCGGTTACCAAAAGACCGAAACCACCCATCCAAACTGAGCATAACCTCACTACTCAGTGCAATAAACTTCTCAGTTGAAGTGACTGTTCCCCCGTGCCCAAAAACCTCAGAACAAGCAAGGTCGAACTGTTCCCGATGATAAACAAACTCTGCGTACAAACTTTCCTCCTGTTTCTTCCCCGACCTCTGCCTCCAACCATCCATTCCTTCTTAAAAGTTTCCATTTACCGACATCCTCCATCACCGTGTCCAAATTATGATACGCGTTGATTTTTATAAACAAAATCTGATTTTATTTTATTTGAATATCTTAATTTGAAATAATGTTTATTTATTTATTTTAATGATTTAATTTTAATTTAATTTAATTAATTTAATTAATTCAAAAATTTTTAATTTACTATAAGTGGGTCATTACATATGCTAACTGCACTTATGTTTTCTTGACTGTGTTTCCACCTCATTATAAAAACGAAATGATCTTTGAAAGCATTCGAGGCCACTTCAGTCTATTTTTAATTCCACTAAATGCAAGCTCATAATCAACAAGATCTAAAAGCCGTGAAAAAAGCGACTATGGTTGTAAAATACAAAGAATGCAAATGAATCCATGAAAATAACATCGGCAGTTAATCCACCCTAGCTACCAACAATTTGTATAAGATTAAAAGAGCATATCTATATCCATGTGAAACCCTAAGTAAAAACGAAGATAGATACGAAAAACTTACCAGTCCTGTAAAACACGGCCAGAGATAGAAGCGAATAGCTGCAAGCAGAAAAGTATATAACTTGAACAAAAAAATACCACGAGCATCATAGAAAAGGTCGATAAATATAAACATCCTCAAAAGCGAATAGCTCACAGGAATTACCTATTTCGAAACGTCACATACATGTCACAGAAATGTGTTGGATTCTCTTCGACTCCTACGTTAACATTGTGATTAAGGTAAAGTTTAAATTTATTACTCTGTTTAGGAAAAAATTAATATAAACACTATGTTTATAATATTATAAGCATTTTTTTCATCTAAAATAAAGTCTTTATATTTTTGTAGTGAAAAACATACATTGTGCGAGCTTCAAAAACATGATTCAGTCTTGATGTATGAAATAAGTCTATAAGTTGATAACCAAAAAGATATCTTATTACTTTTTGTATAGCATGATGTGATGGGATTGTTTACATATATAGTTACAAAGATAGCAATAAGTAAGACAAAAAAACTAGATATGTTGGGCAACAACCTCTATATTATTATTCATGTACTCTTGGTATTCTTTCATTTGTGGAATGAGTTGGAGAGCTCATTTGCTAGGGTATTGAATTCACGGTATATATGGTTGCGTGAGAATCAATACAACCTATTTAAAACATGTTTGATACTATGTAAAATGGGAGCCAAATGAGGGGCCACTATGTCCACGGTTGCAAACCCCATTCACAAAAAGTTTTGAAACCCCAAAAATTTGTAGGCGCTTGACATATCTCTCATTGTCCACCTGCATTTTATAGTTATCTACAAAATCATAAAATTTTAACACCAATGCTCATTTGTATGCTAACTGCACTTATTTTTTCTTGACTGTGTTTCCACCTCATTATAAAAACGAAATGACCTTTGAAAGCATTCTAGGCCACTACAATGTATTTTGAATTCCACTAAATGCAAGCTCAGAATCAACAAGATCTAAAAGCCGTGAAAAAGGGACTATGGTTGTAAAATACAAAGAATGCAATCGAATCCATGCAAATAACATCGGCAGCCAATCCACCCTAACTACCAACAATCTGTATGAGATTAAAATATGATATCTATATCCATGTGAAACCCTAAGTAAAAACAAAGATAGATACGAAAAACTTACCAGTCCTGTAAAACATGGCCAGAGACATAAGCGAATCGCTGCAAGCAGAAAAATATATAACTTGAACAGAAAAATCCCATAGGCATCAATAGAAAAGGTTGATAAATATAAACATCCTCAAAAGCGAATAGCTCACAAGAATTACCTGTATCGAAACGTCACATACATGTCACAGAAATGTGTTGGATTCTCTTCGACTCCTACATTAACATTGTGATTAAGGTTAAGCTTAAATTTATTACTCTGTTTAGGAAAATTTAATATAAACACTATGTTTATAATATTACAAGCATTTTTTTCATCTAAAATAAAGTCTTTATATTTTTGTAGTGAAAAACATACATTGTGCGAGCTTCAAAAACATGATTCAATCTTCATGTATGAAATAAGTCTATAAGTTGATAACCAAAAAGATATCTTATTACTTTTTGGACAGCATGATGTGATGGGATTGTTTACATATATAGTTACAAAGATAGCAATCAGTAAGACAAAAAAACTAGATATGGTGGGCAACAACCTCTATATTATTATTCATGTACTCTTGGTATTCTTTCATTTGTGGATTGAGTTGGAGAGCTCATTTGCTAGGGTATTGAATTCACAGTATATATGTTTGCGTGAGAATCAATACAACCTATTTAAAACATGTTTGATACCATGTTAAATGGGAGCCAAATGAGGGGCCACTATGTCCATAATTGAAAAACCCATTCACAAAAAGTTTTGAAACCCCAAAAAATTGTAGGCGCTTTACATATTTCTCGTTGGCCACATAGATGAGAGCCCAAAGAGTTGAAAAGGGGGAAAATGGTTAAAAGAGGGTTGAAATGATCACCCTTTTTGAGGGATCAATGCCTAGTTCACTTGGGGATATGAATTCAAGGATAATGATGAGTGAGAACTTGGTTTCTTGATTAAGGAGGCCCATAAAGTCAACTTCGTCCAATGTTGAGAGAAAGAAAAGAAAAGTGACCTTCAAGCATTTATACTTCAAAGCAAATGATGCAAGTTTCTCAAGATAAATAAATCTCTAAGACATTTCATTCATATAACATTGACCCATACATTAAATTAGCTAAAACATGCTCAATTCGACATTTCGATAATGCAACGACCAACCCTAATTTTTAGTAGTATGCAGCAACAAGAATAATAGCATCAATTTTTTTTTACAATGCTATAGAGTATATCCAACCAGCATTTCATTTGCTCAATAAATCTCTGAGACAAGAGAAATAACCCAAATCCATACATCAAAATTCATCCATCTCCAAAAATATCCACCAAGGAAAAAGTGCAAAAATTCTCTATGATTAGAGAGATCCCAAGTCAAGTGATGATACAAATGAATGTATCTAACATCAATATATAGCCTCGTAAGGAGTTTGAATTAGCCTATGGACCCCAAATGATAAAATAATGTGCAAATAATAACCCTTAATGGTGACGGGCCCACCATACTAGCTCATAATGTAAAAACAATCCTCACAAGGGGCCAAATAATGAGGTATGCATGCCGTAGGGCCCTCCAAAGGCTCAATAACATCCTGAAGTGCCATATTGAGGAATAAATTCCTCGGAATATGATGGACAAGGAAGTGGCCCCTTGTTCTCCAAGTAGTAGACATGTGGTGATTTCAGTGGGTCTGTGGGCACACCAATGACCCCATGGGTCTCCATATGAAACTAAGATGTTTGTAGATCCTCTGCAATGGTCCACGTGGCGGAAGGAATGTTGTCATGACATTGTACAAGTGTTGGGACACCTGGAAAGAGTGTGAGGTTCCTGTGGGGGCCTGTTGGGCATAGTGTACCAATCATGTCACCATTGTCCCAAAAGTGAATCGCTAGTAGTCTCTAAACATCCATGAAGATCCATGGAGTGTTGTCTGTTGTTGTGGAGGCCCATGGCACTCTATGCACACCCTACATGTGCTAATGTGGACTGCTGGGGGTCAAGATCCCATATAGGGAAGCCAAACCCAAATGGAAACCACCTGCAATCCTGCATAAGATCCAATGTGTCCCCTAGGCTTCCAGTATAATCAGTTATTAGAATAATCGGGTAAAGGAGCTTACAAACCATCGATAACAAAGTGGTCACTTCATAACGGCATGCCCTTCCATAGTGGGCTTTGGCATGTGCTAGTGTCTCCAAACTCCAGATGGGGTTAGCCAAGTACCTTATTAGGTGGTTTCAGCCCTTAGAAGGGATAGTATGTCAAAAGTACACCGTTCTAATGGGGGTGGCAAGTGACAAATAGGTGAGACGGAATAGGGAATGAGAGGGGTAGCCCTGAGCCACATAATGGGGCATAGGGGTATCTAGATAAAGGGAAGCCCACACTTGGGTATATAATGTATAGGAGGGAGAATTCGTGGTACATGAGGTGCCCCGGCCTTGATTTTTCCACCCTTCTTTATATGTCTTTCGCCTTTTATGAATTTTGTTTAATTAACTGCTCAGGGCTCAAAGGACAAGAGCATGATGTATATAATATAGTAGTGATTACCCCTTTTGAGGTAGGGTAGTTCATTGCCCTCCAGGGATTGAGACAATCATGGGTTCCTGAATGATAGAGGAGGCTCATTTAGGGCCTATGGAACCAGGGTGATGGCCATGGTTGGTAGAGCTCATGTAATGGCTTTTGCCCACGTGCTAATTATTTTTGTCCTAGCCATCTTTTGCATTTTATGGTACAATTTCTTGTTAAATGTGGCCATTTATGCTTTTCATTTTTTCTTTCAATTGCTTCAACCTCCAGGGCATCACTCTAAGCCTGACCCAAGGTGCGGGCAATGGGATAGGGAGGCAAGCCCTATGTGGGCCCAGAATGAGAATGTGGACCCAGGTGGGAGAAAAGATGAATGGGGGTATAGTGAGTGGAAAGGGAGTGATATGTGTGGATAAAGGAGCGAAACCATGCACCCAAAGTCGGGGTTTCCCAAGTAATACCACCCTAGAACTAAATGGTCAATAAAGGAGATCTCACGGGACTAATATCTAAGAGTAACAACCAAAAGAGATCAAAGGGCAGGAGCACAAACTAAGCCCGCTCTTTCCACCAAATCCCCCCATCAATCCATACCCAAAAGTATCCATGATAAGTAAACCCAATACTCAATTAGCAAATGACAAGACATACCTTTAGATTCTGGAGGCCCACCTTCGAACATATGATCAATACGGGTGGGTGAGGAACCACATGGTTGGCTCAGGTGGTAGAGAAATGGCACAACGAGCTAGTAGGAGAAATCAAAGGGTTGTTGGCTGTCGGTTGAGGCTCATCATGAAGAAAAAATTATCCTAGGGATACCACCCACAAAGTGGTGGGTAACAGTTTTCACTGGCTAAGGCACAAGCCAAAAGACCTTTCATCGCTACATTTTCAAACATTATTTGCTTCTAGTTGTTGAATTTTGACAGAAATTATAGATCTTTCTTGACGAAATGTAAAATGCTTTATTTTTTTTAAAAGTATAATCGAAGGTAGAAGAAGAATGCAACATGAAAATAGGCATTATCTAACTAGCCTAGATCCATCTTAACTCTGGATCTACCAAGCGTTGAGAGGGATCAAATATCTTTTCATTCTAAAAGAGGTTTGCATATCAAGAGATTTGATCCCTTTCAGAGCTTGGTAGATCCGGAGTTAAGATGGATCTAGGCTGGTTTAATTTTCCGCTTTAAATAGCCTACATTTCACATGAATACCATGGGTTCTCAATACCATGGGCCATTTTTAGTTTTATTATTATTTTATTTTGTATAGGGTTATATTTATTTTTATTTTTTTACCAAGTTAAAATATTTACATTACATTACATTAATCTTTTTCTTTAATTTTAATTTTATTTTTATGTAATTTGACTTGGTCAAAATGTTAAACATTACATTACAACATCTCTACCGTGCTGGGTTGGAGAGCGTCTCTCAGCACAATTATATAATGGAGAACATTTTGACTTGTTTTCTGACTTGTGTAAGAAAGAGGGAATTTGGAGGGAAAAAAAGTGATGGTATGGGGAGTAACTGATTCATAGACATGAAAAATAAGATGATTCAGGGAAAAGCAGTTCCAAATAGATATTAAATTTAAATGATGCACATAAACATATATTTGCTGAATAGGAGTCCCACAGGAGAAGTAATGCGGGCCATCACTATGGAGGCATGGTTCAGGGAGAAACCAAAGGTAAGCCATTTAAAAAATCTTGGTTTAGCTGCTTATGATGATGCCACAGATAGAAAAATTAATAATTGTTATTTGTTGGATATGTAAACCATGAAAAGCATATAGGTTTTTGAAACCTTGCATAAATAAGGTTATTGCGAGTAGAGATGTGTGAATTAGTGAAATTTCATATTTAAATCAGGTTGACAATGGCCACAGTTTGAATTTGAAAAAAATCAGTTCATCGACAACAAGGACAAGTATAGAATATTGCGCAGTCATTAGAGGATAATATGCAAGTACCACAGAAGAGGAAGATGCCAAGAATTCTTCAGGAGAAGCTTGAAATGCTTTTAACTTAGATTGTCAAGCTGAGAAGAACGAGATTAAAGGTTTCAATAAAGAGGAGCTTCCACAGGCCAGTAATGGAGCAAATAAAAGGTTGGATAGTGAACGTGAGCATTATGTTCAACAGTTGTTTTATGTGGCATGTATTGATTTGTCAGTTGTCTCAAATCTCGAGGAATGCCAGGCTCATAAATACGAGGGTGAGTGCAGGAAAGTACTCATGGTTCCTACAGTGAAACCAGAGGCTTCTATAGCAGAAGTAGTTTTGTCCAGGGTAGAACCATTATAATTTGGCTTGCTAAGAAAAGAGTTGTAGAGAGCTACAAATTACAGATGTGGAGTCAGCCAAAAGAGGTATAATTTGGAGGTATGGGTCAACCACAGGAGGAGCAACATGCAGATGTTGATGATCGCTACAGGTTATGGAAGGCTCTAGAAGTTTGGTTGGTATTATTGAAAACCTTGATATAAAGGTGTAGAAGAGGACAACTTTTTAAAAGGAAATCAACCTCTTCATCTGTGGTATGTGGACTAACATTTTCGGCCAACATTGGCTCTTATCCGAATAAGGAGTCAATAGTTGGTCAGATGGTTGGTGCCATGATTTACTTTGTAGTCAACCATGCCAGTTAGATGTCATGTAGTCATCATTTATTCTCATTTGGTGATAGCCTTGAAATATGATATTTGGAGCGCATTTGATAGGCAGACTGCAAAAAATTGAAATCTTTGACACGTTTGTATACTAGGACAAAATTTTGTTTACATGTGACCATTAAAGGAGGGTGTTATTATTATTAATGTGATTTATGTCATAAGAAAGAGACTTAAGCTATTTTAGATTAAGTCACACGTCATTAATGTTATTCAATGGTAAATTTTTGGGCATTGGGGTCAGCTTCAGAAATATAATTCATCCCGCTCTCCAGCTAGTAAGCGAGAATGAGAGTGCTGGTATCTGGCCAGGCCCACACTAATATCCACAAACAACAACGAGCTCACACCTACATACCCTACCCCCCTCCGGATTTTAACATGTGACCTCCAGGGAGAAAAACCATGTTCTTAACTGTTAGGCCCACTCAGGGGTACACGCGTCATTAATGTTGTTAACACATATTTATAATTAGGTCATGTTTTAAATTAAGACGATGGCTGTACAAGGATTGACATACGAGCATTGTCTCCCTTTGTGCATTGACATTTACCATATTAAATGTTTCACATAGTAATCCCTCATTTTTGGTTCGTATCAATGCATCATTACTATACCCTAAAAACAGGACACAACCCTTAAGGGTCCCATGTCTCGTATCCCACATGTTGGACACGACACAACCCATAAAATGTCTCCGCCATGTTTTTCAATGTGTCCTAAAATCAGGACACGTGTTTGGGCCGTGTTGGATATGTACCCTTAAGTGTCCCAATTTTAGGACATGTGTCCTAACAAAATCCCAAGTAAAAAGCATCGCGTCTTGATTTTTTTTCATTTTTTCTGTTAATTTCATGTCTATTCGTGAGAGGAATACTGTCGAGCGTGAGACTATCATTGACTCGTAGGCAGACAGAGGGATTTGTGGGTGGATTTTCACACAGCAAAACAGATCTGGACACTACATACTTAATCATGGCCCGTGGATTCACATTGGCATTTGGCAGTGGCAGCTTGTAGTGCAACAACCTACAAGGAGATCACTCAAACAGGTAAAATAATAGTTTGATAAATTATAGCAGAAGCCTTCAAGTGATTGGTGGCTCCAAACATTTGGCTGCTCGACACCCATATTTTCCATAAACAGTAGCATTTATAATGATGGATCAACTCCACCTGAGCATATGTTGCTTGGAATATGGACATGAACCATAAATTTGCCCCCTTTAAAATTTTGATAGCTCCGAGTATGAGTTTAAGTTATAGCATCCATCAAGATTCGTTTTTATGATTGAAAGGATAATCATGATACATTTTAATTTTACACAAATGTATGTATAAAAAGTAAAAAATATACACAAATGAATATACTACATAGCCACATATGTAAGATTCAAGATATCATCATGATTGATATCTATAGATGTTCTAATTTCTAAAAAATATGGATCGGGCACTATATTTTAGATTATCTCTCTCTCTCTCTCTCCTTCTCTTCTCTCTCTCTCTCTCTCTCTCTCTCTCTCTATATATATAATATATAAACACACAAAACGTGTCCCCTATGTCCTATTTCTGGGGTCGCCATGTCTCGTGTGAAATACTTGTATTTACGTGTCATCTATGTCCCATGTCCTCATGTCATGTGACTTAGGCTATACTAGATCATAAAAATCCTTGGAACTTCATCTTGTGCACTCTACTTTGGCAAGCTTGTTCTAGAGTTTGATAAGAGAAACTTTGCTTGCAATCTGGTACATATTACTGTATATTTTCTACCATAATACGAATTCTCCTATTCAAAACTCAACTCCTCTAGGTTCTGAAGGAAAGATTGTGACACAATAAATGTAGGAGTTAGATCTCACACTCTTGCTCTAATTATTAAGGTAGGCAAAATAAAGGCTCTGTTGATGTCATGATGGCTGTCTATATACTCTACGGGAAGATAGTGGCTTGTCATGCCATCCACCAAGGGTCAATTCCAATAGAGGCATGAATAAGTGGTTGAGAATAGGGTTTAAGTGCAAGTCCTAGATGATTTTAGGAAGCAATAACTGTTAGGGAAGAGTTTTGCTTGTGATACACTAGTGAATAGTTGTTTGCTCTCTGAGGACCCGCCCATGCAAAGTTGCTAGTTGTTGTCACTGAGGTATTCAGACCAATTGTAATACTTGGAGTTTAAGAAAGTACTTCGAAGATAAACAAAAACGGTGTAGTTCATGTACAAATCTAAAGGTTAAGTGGATAAAAGAGCTTAATAGAGAGAACAAAGTCGAAATCATTATCCACGCCATCCTCTCGGCATGCTTTATCCCAAGGACAAAAATCACATCACCATGCTATCAATTTGATATCATATGATTTGGTGCAAGTACAATCTTTAGGTGTATTCTAATAGCCAAATTCTGCGAGAAGGTGCCTGAATCAATGAAATTACAATTACCAAAAGAACATGAGGGCGTATAAGCAGGGAGACTGGAAACCCACCTACATTTTATAGTTATCTACAAAATCATAAAATTTTAACATCAATGCTCATTTGTATGCTAACTGCACTTATGTTTTATTGACTATGTTTCCACCTCATTATAAAAACGAAATGACCTTTGAAAGCATTCTAGGCCACTACAGTCTATTTTGAATTCCACTAAATGCAAGCTCAGAATCAACAAGATCTAAAAGCCGTGAAAAAAGGGACTATGGTTGTAAAATACAAGGAATGCAACCGAATCCATGCAAATAACATCGGCAGTTAATCCACCCTAGCTACCAACAATTTGTATTAGATTAAAATAACATATATATATCCATGTGAAACCCTAAGTAAAAACAAAGATAGATACGAAAAACTTACCAGTCCTGTAAAACATGGCCACAGAGAGAAGCAAATAGTTGCAAGCAGAAAAGTATATAACTTGAACAGAAAAAACCCACGGGCATTAATAGAAAAGGTCGATAGATATAAACATCCTCAAAAGCGAATAGCTCAGAGGAATTACCTGTATCGAAACATCACATACATGTCACAAAAATGTGTTGGATTCTCTTTGACTCCTACGTTAACATTGTGGTTAAGGTTAAGTTTAAATTTATTACTCCATTTAGGAAAAAATTAATATAAACACTATGTTTATAATATTATAAGCACTTTTTTCATCTAAAATAAAGTCTTTATATTTTTGTAGTGAAAAACATACATTGTGTGAGCTTCAAAAACATGATTCAATCTTCATGTATGAAATAAGTCTATAAGTTGATAACCAAAAAGATATCTTATTACTTTTTAGACAGCATGATCTGATGGGATTGTTTACATATATAGTTACAAAGATAGCAATAAGTAAGACAAAAAACTAGATATGATGGGCAACAACCTCTATATTATTATCCATGTACTCTTGGTATTCTTTCATTTGTGGAATGAGTTGGAGAGCTCATTTGCTAGGGTATTGAATTCACGGTATATATGGTTGCAAGAGAATCAATACAACCGATTTAAAACATGTTTGATACTATGTAAAATGGGAGCCAAATGAGGGGCCACTATGTCCACGGTTGCAAACCCAATTCACAAAAAGTTTTGAAACCCCAAAAATTTGTAGGCGCTTGACATATTTCTCGTTGGCCACATAGACAAGAGCCCAAGGAGTTGAAAATTCAGCTCTCATGTTTGCGCCCCGACCTGGAGCATATTTATGCAAAAAATGATGTTCATCTAAGAATAACATGACACCAGCTCCACAGAGAGGGCGGTCTCCTTGGCTAGCCCCATCAAAGAATCCCCAGGGGATTGAATGATCTAAAGGGGTCATTATTGAAACATGTGGCTTCTTACCTTTTACTTCAACTTTGAAAAAATTAACGGTGAAATCCATTGACCCCATCACCACTTCAGTCGGGATATGTATATTTTGAAAAAAAGCCATATCTTTTACCCACCATATCAAGTGAATAAGCACAACATGAAAAGATAGACATGTAGAAACTACGTAAACATCAACCCATCCTTGAATGCAATTAATTAAAGAATCTTTGTCCCAGGTCATCGTAGAAGGACAAAACGTAGACTTAGACTTAGCCAAATTCCATACTTGTCAGGTGTATTGACAGGAGATAAATAAATGATATACAATTTCTTCATTTGATTTACAAAGGGGGCACTGAGTAGGACAATTCCATCCCATTTTTGATATAGTTGTCTCAAGTGAGGAGCTTGTTGGACAAGGCCAACCACAATGCTAACTTGCACTTGATGAGCCCCTTGTGCTTCCACGAGTACCTCCACAACCTCTCAGGTATTGTGTTTAGTTGATTCTCCATGAGAACCTAATATTTGAGCTTAGCCAAGAAAAATCTAGTTGAAGTATTTTTTTACCATATCACTTGATTATCATTATCAATGGAAGGTATGATCATTGTCGAGACTAGAAGCCCCATGAAATTTGTTCATTCCTTAGCCTCCAATCTAGCCAAACCCATATCCTGGGCAAGTTTCCATGCCCCATTTCCCCACTCACTACCATTCTAAGCTTTTGTATCAGCTAGGAAAAATATCCCAAATCTGTGGAGGGATGAAATAGTATTATTAGATAATGAATAATATTCCCTTGCTCCTACCCATGGGTCTGTCCAACTCTAACACTTTGTCAATCCCCAATTTCCCAAGCAATCTAGTGCCCGATAACAGGAAAGGCACTTGAAAGGGCACGCCACACAATTAAACAATTTGCTACCAATTTCTTGGTACGCCTAATCCATTCAATCTTAGTTTTATCCCCAAAATATTTGTCTTTGAGAACCTTATTGAACAGGCTTCTATTATTTGAAATTCGCCACAGGCTTTTAGCGATAAAGGCTTTGCTGAAAAGAGCCAGGTTTTTCAACCTCCAACCTCCTAAATATTTGGGCTTAACAATGGCTTTCCAACTTGTTAAAGGGATACCATTCGAGGATTTGTTTCCCAACCATAGAAATTTAAAGCTCAAACTCTTAACCTTGTTCATAAGACATTTTAAAATGTCCTCTATAGATGTCTAATACATAGGTATTACTTCCAATATTGACTTAACAAGAGCTAGATGGCCACCTCTAGAAAATAATTGATTAGTCTAAATGTTTATTATAGCCTTCACTTTCTTCATCAGCCATGACTAGTCAAGTTTCTCATAGGAGTTTGGCTTTACAATGAACCCTAAGTATGTAAGGCCATCTTGTGCGTCTTTGATTTGAAATGGAAAAGTTAGCATTGGAAAGGATTTGACTGTTGTTGAGATGTTACTGCATGAGATCGTAGACTTTTCCAGAATGATCATCATACATGTTACAAGATCGAATGAATCAAGAATCCTTTTCATTATTGAAATGTTCATCATCGATCCTTCCAGAAAAATGAGAATATTGTCCACAAACTGTAAGTGTGTCAGAAGAAAATGGTCTTAAACTTAAACCCCTTTAAGCTTGCCTGAGTTAATAGCCCTCTTGATTAGAACACTTAGAGCTTCGTCCACTAGCAGAAAGAGAAATGGGGGTAATAGACAACCTTGTCTTAGGCCCCTAGATGCCTTAGAGAAAGGTGAAGGTCGACCATTTAATAATACTGTAAAACTCACCAATGAGATGCAGGAAAGAATCCAATTTATAGTCTTTAAAATCACACCCATTTGCATAAGACACAACTCGATAAAGGACTAGCTTACATGATCGTAAGTTTTTTAAAGATCAATTTTTAGAGTAATAGTAAGATAGTGTCACAAATTGATAGACTGGAGGGTCTCCTGGGCAAGGGTTATTGCATCATGGATTTAACAGTGTTGAAGGAACCTGAACTATTCCTCCAATGTATAAGAACTTAGAAGTGGCTTCAATCTCAAAGAAATAATGATGGTGGCATTTTTGTAGATAACGTTGTTGTAACACCCTCATCCCACATTTATCCAAGTTGTAGATTTTTATTGTAGATTCAAATTGCATATTGTGATACATTAAAACAATTGACTTGAATCTACTCTACTCATCAGCGGAAACAAAAATTGATCGATGAAATCACGAAGCATAAAAGGAAGAATTAAATCACACATAACACAATAATTTTATGGGGAAAGCCTTAGTTAAAAACCCCTGTTATCTGTATATTGCATTAACCAGAAGATCTGAGAAGAAAATACAATGCTTGCTCAACCTGAACAATCTTTGCACAAGTACAATCTATCTCACTACTTCATAAACCAGCTCAAGCCAATACTTAGCCAAATTTGTTGCCTGTCAAGCCCCTACTTCCTTGTGTTTCTCCCTTGGGAATTAGCCCGTATTAAATTGGGAAATTCCTCACTAATAACCGCGTAATCCATCCATATGCCATTCTTTGATTGCATGCATCATCGGTTTAATTTATATGATTTTACAACTGATAGTACATTGTCCCTGAACTCTAATCTCAACTCACTCTTCCTCTAAACTGACATGCATGACTTATTTTTCAGTGAATTCTCAATAATTTGATTGATTACTACATGTGAATTAAATCCAATTTAATTCACTTGACCACTCACTAGTTCCTCTGACAATTAGAACTGGTTTAACTGAATTTAACTCAATTAAACTGAATTAAATAATTACAACTCAATAATAACTCAATCTAGGCCCCTAAAATTTAGGGATTACTCTACATGACTCTAGATAAACTTGCAACTCGAATTTATCGAGCCAACTAAGTCAACTTAACTTAGTTAAATGTTACAATTTGTTACAATAATATAATTACAATTTAATTCCTAACTTAATTCAAGGACAAATTAAATTAGGGTTTTCTTCTTGCTATTTTGAAAACTCCCTCTCAACAAGAAAAGGATTATCTGCTACCCCGATCCTACCTCTGTGAAAATAGAATTTGCATATTGAGAGTGCCTTTGTCAAAATATTTGCATCTTGCTCCTCTGTAGGAATGTACTCCAACAACATGATGCTCCTCTACACACAATTTCGTAGATGGTGATACCGGATGTCAATATGCTTGGACCGATCATGAAAAAATAGATTCTCAGAGAGTTTGATACACCTCTGATTGTCACAGTAAATCATTGCTAGGTCCATCTGTTGACCAAACAAGCCAACAAGGACCTTCCTCATCAAGATAACCTCATAAGTTGCTTGACTGGCAGTCGTGTACTCTGTTTTTGTTGAACTGAGTGCAACTGATCTCTGCTTCGTGTTGTACTAATAAATTGTTGCTGACCCAATACTAAAGATTCCCCATGATGTGCTCTTCTTGTCAGATGGACTCCTTGCCCAATCTGCATCTGTGAAGCCTTGAAGCTTCACTTCCTTTGTTCGGTTGTACCAAAGACCAAATTGAGTGGTGCCTCTGAGGTATCTCAACACATGTTTAATTGTCTTCCAATATAGTTTGGTTGGCTTACCCATGGCTTGAAAAAGATGGTTAACTGAAAAAAATGTGTTCAGTCACGTGTTCACCAAATACATAAGTGAACCCACAAGTTTTCTATAAATAGTAGCCTCCACTGCTTCAACTGAAGTAGCATCCTCGTTCCTCTAGTTACCGGCTAGAGGAGTCTCCATGGGTTTGTTGCTCTTTGTGTGGAACTTCTTTAGTATCTCGTTGGCATACTTGCTTGAGACACAAATAGTTCCTCATCTCCTTTCCATACTTCCATACCAAGAAAGTAATGCATGAGCCCCAAGTCCTTCATCTCGAACTCTCTTGCAAGGTCCTCTTTGAAAGATTTGATCAGCTTCTCATCACGTATCAAAATCAAATCATCTACATATAATATTATAATCAACAATTTACCTTCAACCACAATATGGTAAAGGTTCGCATCTGCTTCACTTTTGGTGAAGCCCAACGCGATGAAATAGTTGTCAATCCTGGTGTACCAAGCATGGGGGGCTTGTTTCAGTCCATACATGATCCAAGTTGACTCAACTCCCATATTTAACCAAGATCTTTTACTTTCATGATGTTGTTAGAATTGCAAAAAGAACATAAAGGAACATATATGCATGTTGTAAAGAAGAGGGAACATGACACAAATCAGCAACATAAAACACAAGACATTGATAACGAAGTTTGTCCAAGAGGGACTGCGTCTCCTGGCCCCGGTGTCAAGATAGTGTAGGCCACTGCATTAAGTGTTGGAAAGAGTGATGATGTACATGCATGTGTTTTCTCTATCATGCAAGGAATATGCCCTCATGTAGGAGTGGCTCCACGAGATGTTCCGCTGTAGGAAATCTCATTCACTAAAGGACTCCTATCAGCATGACATAATTTCACGTATGATAATAATGAGCATCCCGCCAACATGGCATCAAATGGATCTCAATTCAAACCTACATGGCGACACATGAGTATCTTGTCAACATGGCGACAAAGGGATCTCAATCAAAAAATGAAAATAAGTACATCTCACATCAAGAACAAAACAAGATCCCACATCAAACATTAAACAAGGATCTATACAGCATAATGCATCTCAAGCAAAGAGACAAATAAGTACATGATCACACTGCATATACCTCACATCAAGGAGTTATCTGAAGAAGAGGATGATAAACTATTGGATCTGGATGTACCATTAATCTCGTGGCGTCGAATATCATGTAAATGACTGCTCACACATTGAATGCTGAGACCTGCACTCCACTTTGAAAAAAGGCCGAAAAATGGAATTGATCAAATGGAAAATCTAATTACAACATCAGATTCGTGGTGTCAAATAATGTAAAATCGACTCTCAAATTTCTAAATTCTAACAAAGTAAAAATCTGGGGCTACAGGAATCCTTTAGATTCCCCCTAGATTCCTCAAAGATTCCCTCCTCTGGGTCATCTAAACCTCTATTACTCAGATCAAAATTATGTCTGCGCCATCAGGTTCGTGTCGCCGAGAGGTGTAGGATCGACATAAAGTTTGTCCAATTTGAACATTGGAAAAATTTCACCCTCCTGAAAGTTGGGTTCAATCATGGTTCGCCTGCCTCTACTCCATGCTCATGGTTCCAATTGCAATTAATTAAAAAATCACCTCAAAGTCTGCGCTCTACCTTAGCCTCCGTTCTGTTCCGTTCCATGTGTTCTACACCATCATTCGGTGCGGCCTCCTCCCCTGGTGCATTTTGAAACGAGACTTACATATAAGATGTTGGGCGGAAATTACAACATGGAGCAATTTGGCATAGTGGCAAAGACAGAAAATGTTTGGATAGAGGTTGGGGGATCGAATCCCGTCCCTCTCAAAATAGTCGCGCAATTATAGTTGACATAACCATTAAATATTGTTTGTTTTAAAATAGAGGCGTGGCTATGATTTGATTTAAATTTGACAGAGTTTTGTTTTGGGTCGTAGTCGTTGTGGTGGTGGTGTGAGGACCCCTGGGAGGTGGGCTGGCCACACCGGCCTAGCAGGTTCAAGCCCCGCTGCCCTTGTTGTAATGTTGACAAGTATCGAATGGTGGGGAGTGGGCCGGGTCCACCAGAGGTGGCCAGCCCGCCGCCGTTTATATATATTGTTTGATTTTAATATGAAGGTAAGGTTGGTTGGGTCGGTGGGGGTCACGGCTTGTTGGCCCGTTAAAAATTTTTTTTTTAGTATATATATGGCTCGATGGAGGTGGCAGGGGTCATGACCTGCCACCTAATTTAATTATATTTATTTTATTTATTTTTATAATATGTCATTTATTTATTTTGTCTAATATAAGGGATATTAGACAAATTAAGTATCCAACAAATTCTCCCACTCCTCGGGAGCCAAATTCCATGTCCGGGACTTGGTCAATTTGTAGGACCATTAGACCTGGCTCACATGGTAACTTTGACCAAAACTTTGACTAGATCTATCTCCCTCATACGAGCTCAGATTTGAATGTCATTCGCACCGTTGGAATTAGAGCGACGAGTAATTCGATCCGGTGCTAGTTTGGTAGTGTTATGACCAATTTGATTTTGACCCTTTCAGAGTCCTCTTGGACTTTTGCATGTGTCTAGAGCCACCTGGATCAATACAACGCTCGCTTGATTCTACACACATGACACTCTCTACTGAAGGTCTCAAATCTTTCTTGTTGCTCAATATACACCTCTTCCTCATCATGTCGTTGAGAAATGTTGTATTTACATCCATCTAATATGTCTTCCATCCCGTCTGCGCTGATAGTGCTAGAATAAATCTTATTGATGAGTACCTTGCTACATGATAAAAAGTCTCATCGTAATAAATTCCCTCCACCTGAGAGAACCCTCTGGCCACAAATTTGGCCTTATATTTCTCCACACTCCCATTTGCTACTTGCTTTACCTTGTAAATCCATTTGGAACTCACCACTGACTTGTTTTCTGGTCTTGGGGCCAACTCCCAAACATTGTTTTTGATAATCATACTCCTCAACCATGGCATCAACCCACACTGATTGTTGCACTCCTTCCTCGGATGAGGATGGTTCAATCTCTACACTCTCGCTCATCTGAGCCATGTACCCAGTGTACCTCTTTGGTAACCTCCTCTGCTTGCGTTGTGATATGGGTGCTCCCACATTCTATTTAGCATCATGCAATAATCTGCCAACCTCTCTGATGCACTTTCTCCCATCTCTGGAAGTCTGTACATGAGTGGGTGTTTCCACTCTCTACTCCTTTGCATGTGGCTGCTCCACATCATCTTGAGGTTCCTCTACTCAACTGCATGTAACTACGGCTCCCTCTCAAGGGAACATCTCTTGGCCTTCTCTTCATCGAACTTTACATCTCTACGAACCATTGTCATCCTGTTGGATGGCAGGTACACTCGATAGTTGTGAGGTGTATCAGTGTACCCCACAAATATGCCCAACTTAATGGTTGGCTCTAACTTTCTCCGTGCATCCTTGGTAACATGCCAATAGGATGACGAACCAAAAATCCTGAAGTGTGCCACATCTAGTTTCTTACCTGAAAAAGCTTCTTCTGATGTACTCATCCCAATAATTCGATGAGGTCTTATGTTCTATAAGTAAACAAGTGTGTTGCATGCTTTATCCCACAAGTGAAATGGTAGGCTCTCAACATGTAACATTTCCCATGCCAGTCCAATACTTTTGTTCCTCCTTTCATCCACCCCATTCTGTTATGGATTATGAGGTGCTATCAACTCTCGTCGAATGCCTTCTATTGCACAGAAGTTCTTGAATTCATTCGACACATATTCTCCATCGTTATCTCTTCTGAGAGATTTAACTTTCCTGCCAGTATCTTTCTCAACAAGTGCTTTAAATTCACAAAATTTAGTGAACGTCTGATCTTTCTTTTGCATGAATAAAATCCAACACTTATGAGAAAAATCATCAACAAATATTACATAATACATGTGCTTGCTTGTGGATGTTGTTGAGAATGGTCCACACACATATGAGTGAACTCAATCAAGGACCGCTTACACTCGACTGCCTTTATCATGAAAGGAAGCTTTGGTGTACTTCCCCAATGTACACCCTTTGCACATGTCTCTCTATTCCAGTGTACCCTTGGTAAGTCATGTAGAAATTTGCTACATGATCTTCAAGGCTCTGTGGTGCAAGTGACCAAATCTTTTGTGGCACAACTCACTGATATCTCGGCTCTGCACCTTCTATGCTTTACTGCTTAAGGCAATGCATTCTTCTACCTCCAATTTGTAGAGGTTCTTCACTGGAATTCAGATCTACTTCACCTGTCCTATGGCTATGTGATGAAGGAAAGCCTTTCCCTTACTAAATATCACACCATAGCCATGATCCTCCAACATGGCAACAAAAACCAAGTTCTTATCAGCCTTCTTGTGCAAACACTTTGTGGCATAGTGTCCAAGCTCGTGACAGTGAAAACATTTAATTTTTGACATGTTCTTCTTCTTGCCGCCCTGACTGAAATCTGATTTGGAATGGGATGATTTCCCCTTCCCTTTCTTTGCCTTTCCAACTAAGGCACAATTCTCCTCATCATCATGCTTGGATGAGGATCCGTCTCTAGTGTTATGCTTAATCTCTTCTTGTACCAATTCGGACCATAATCACTCCCACTCTGGTAGCTTCTCCCTCCCATTAACTAAGTCTTGGTAGCTGTGCTAGCTCTTGGGAAGTCCTAGAAGTGCTAGGCTCACTAGATCGCCTTCTGCAATAGTAACCCCGACGCTTCCAAGCTCATCCCGACATTGGGTGAACTTGGTCAAGTACTTTTGTATTCCCTTCTCCATCTTGATCTTCCTGAGTTTTTCCTTCAGCGCCAACTTCCTGTGGTCACTATTGTTTTGAAACAAGACGATCAATGACTTCCACATTGAAAATGGAGTTTCCTTACCGTGGAGATTCAAGACAATATGATCTCAAACTCCTTTTAGGATAATCCTTCTCGCCTTTGCCACACACTTTCTCCATTCTACCAAATCTTTAGCATCAGAAGTTTGAGGCTTTGGGATATCATTATTTATGAATTCCTTCAGTCTGTTGTCTTCCAACACTGCCTCCATCCTTTCCTTCCAAGCTATGTAATTTGAGCAACGCTCAAGGGCATACTCGAGCCTCAAACCATATAACGACATCCTACTAGCTCTGAAGTATGACACTGCAAATTTGATTTCACAGACACAACAAACTCGTATCTATAGTGATTTCAGCTCCAATACCATGTAGATTTTTATTGTAGATTCAAACTACAGATTGTGAAATGCTAAAACAATTGACTTGAATCTACTCTACTCATCAGCAAAAAGAAAAATTTATCGATGAAATCATGAAGCAGAAAAGGAAGAATTTCAATCACACATAACACAATAATTTTTTGGGGAAAGCCTCAACTAAAAATCCCTGCTATCTGTATATTGCGTTAACTAGAAGATCTGAGAATAAAATACAATGCTTGTTCAACCCAAGTACAATCTATCTCCCTACTTCACAAACCAACTCAAGGAAATACTTAGCCAAATCTGTTGTCTACCCAGCCCCTACTTTCTTACGTTGTTCCCTTGGGAATTAGCCCATATTTAATTGGTAAATTTCTCACTAATAACTCTACAATCCATCCATAGGCCTTTCTCTAATTGCATGCATCACCGATTTAATTTAGATGATTGTACAACTGATAGTACATTGACCCTAAACTCTAATCTCAACTCACTCTTCCTCTAAACTGACATGCATGAGTTATTTTTGAGTGAATTATCAGTTATCTAATTGATCACTGCATGTGAATTAAATCCAATTTAATTCTCTTGACCACTCACTAGTTCCTCCAACAGTTAGAACTAGTTTACTTGAATTTAACTCAGTGAAACTGAATTAAATAATTACAACTTAATAATAACTTAACCCTGGGCCCCTAAAATTTAGGGATCACTCTACATGACTCTAGATTGGCTTCCAACTTGATTTACGGAGCCAACTAAGTCAACTTAACTTAGTTAACAGTTACAAGTTGCTAAGAGAATAGAATCACAATTTAATTCCTAATTTAATTTAAGGAAAAATTAAATTAGGATGTTCTTCTTGCTTTTTTTAACACAAGTAGCCGACCAACAGAGGAAAATATGCGACAAGAGGCCACTATAATGGGATTCAACCTCCTAGGCGACCTTAAGGAATTGGAATCGACAGAAATACACCACACAAACCTTCTACATTAGCAACAGAGCTCCCAAGAGCCATCCCAACCACTCTAATAACCGACCCCTGAGACCAACTGAAGTTTTAGACCATTAAACCCCCAGACGCTCCCTTGATCTGGACAAGCATGTGTCCAAGAGGCTTCATACGCTCCGACAACATGGGTATGCATGCGTCTGGTGACTTTTCTCCTCATACCTGTGCCTGCGACTCCGAGATTTGTGCCACTTTTTCAAGTCCAGAGCCTAGGCCATTGCCTAGAACTCATTGACACTTTCAGAAATGAATTTACACAACATAACAATGATGCGATTGCAAAAACAATGACAAGGTCTAGACTAGACCACTACTGGCAATGATAGACATTTCATCAAACATGTCACAAATATCTAATCTACAGACAACAGAGTTGATCATAGGGGTCTCATACTTATATGAGAATCGCTAAGAAGTATTGTACCATTATATCATTTGTTTCATTGTCATCTATTAGGTCATAGATACATTGTTCATTCATTTACAAATCAAAACATGGAGAGCCATATGTAATCACTGTCATAATACATGCTTATAACTAGCATAATACCAACATAAATACCAAGGATACATCAGCCATAAAATACACATATAAACCAATACATTTACACATAATGTGTCAAGGAAAGAACGTCTTATTAATGAATGCAAAAGCTAACCCGGGATGGGACTACCACGTTCCACCCGACCATAAAATGGCTGAGCCAATTCTCTCTTCGACCATTCACCCCCTTGTCATATTCCAAGCATGAATGTGGGACTCAAATCAAAAGAACCAACCAGGGTATCTCGAGGCTAAACCACCTCACTGTTAACAATAGAAACTGGGCTATACCATAATCCACACCAGATCACTAAGTCAACATAAGAAACATGTAATAACAGTGTTTACCATGATCTCCACCAGATGACTAGGCCAAAACAAGCATGGATGCCACCAGATTTCTCCACCTACACCGTTAGGAATTTTCACATCTCCTAGTCTTTCATGCTTTACCGCAATCCACAGTGTAATCCAGGGATCATTAGGCCCAAAACCGAGACTCCACCCTTTAGGCTTTACTGTATATCCCGCCATTCATCGGAAAGGATTCCTAGGCCTAATCAAAGGTAACCACTTCTAAGCTTTACTGTATATCCCGCCATTAGCCAATCGAGGATTCCTAGGCCCACCAAGGCACACAATACCTGGCTTTAACGCAACCCAAAGTCTGGTTCAGGGGTCACAAGGCCAGTGGTTTTACCATAATCCATAGTCTAGTTTAGGGATCACCAGGCCATGTGTTCTTTCTTTCGGGAGATCCACCTCACTCAACTTCAAATCCATCCGACTATCCAACTCAACCAAAACATGAGAACCCCATCACACCATGGCGATCTGGAAATGGAAAGGCTAGGCTGAACACATTGTCACACCTCGCAAAACCCATGCCATAACAATAATGATCCATGTTCGGGTGTGACAAAGGACCCTTCCAAGACCTTTTACTTTCGGGATGTGTTAAATTGCATTTTTAAAAGAACATGAGTGAATACATGTGCATGTTGAAAAGAAGAGGAACATGTCAATCATCAGCAATATAAAAAAACAGAAGCCGTTGATAACAGAGTTCGTCCAAGAGGGACTGCGTCTTCGAGCCCCAGTGTCAAGATGGTGCAGGCTGCTGCATTAAGTGTTGTCAATAGTGATGATGTACATAAGAGATGATGTCGTTATCATACAAGGTAATGCCCTCAAGCAAGAGTGGCTCCAAGAGATGTTCCACTACAGGAACTCCCAATCAAAAGACTCCTATCAGTATGACACAAAACTCATGCATGATTATCATCCTGCCAACATGGCATAAAAGGGATCTCAATGCAAACATGCATGGTGACACATGGGTATCCCATCAACATACAACAAAGAGATCTCAAAACATAACATGACAAATCATGACAACAAGTACATCACATAGACGATTCCACGTCACATCAAGCAAGGAATCATAAAATTGAGTAAGAAACAAGATCCCACGTCAAACATCAAGCAAGGACCTGTGCAACACAATGCATATCAAAAGAAGTACATGAACGTTGCAGATACCTAACAATGAAGGGCCATCTGAAGAAGCAGATGTCAAGCTACTGAAGTTGTTCGTGCCAACGATCTCACGACATCAATCACATGGAAATGGCTGCTCGCGCATGAATGCTGACACCTACATTCCACTTAGAAAATTGGTTGGAAAATGAAATAAGCAAATGACAAATCTAAATGCACCATCAAATTTGTGGCATCAAATAGTGCAGAATCGACTATCAAATTTATGAATGATGAGAAATTGAGAATCAGGGGCTCAAGGAATCTTTTAAATTCCCCCTAGATTCCTCAAAGATTCCCTCCTCTGGGTCCTCTCCAAATCTGCTACTCAGATTAGGAAACTGACTGTGCCATCGGGTTCCTGTCACCGAGAGGTGTAAAATCGACATAAAATTTGTCCAATTTGGACACTACGAAAATTTCACCCTGTCAAACACACAAATGGTAGCAACAGAATATTAAAGATAAGCAAGAGAGTCCATTTATTATTTGACAATGATATACATTTATAGTACATTCGTGTGACAGCTGGGTTCCACATCCCAAAGTCTCTTGGACTTCCTTAGTCTATTCGGCTTCCACACCAACCCTTAGAGGATTAGGTGTCCAACATTCCCCTCCTTAATCTGAAGGGTTATGTATGAGTCCAAGAAGAGAGTTGTAATACAAAATGTGCAAAAAAGCATGGCAGCACTAGGCTGAATGTGCTCTCTGAAATGTTGGTATAAAGGGCAGTGGTTTAAGGATGACCACCAACACTGGAACATTTAGTGCAGTTCCCAGAACTCTTCCAAGTCTGACGTGAAGCTCATGTCTTCTACTAGAGGAAGTGTTGTTGATGTTTTAAAGAGGGAAACCTTCAACCGTTAAAGGGAGGTCTCACCCCGCATAAAAGGGAGAACCTCAACCTAAAAAGGGAGATCTCAACCTGTGATGGTTTAAGGATCACCAACAACTCTGGAATGCTTAATGCAATTCTTGGAACTCTTTTGAAACTGGAAAGAAGTTTAAGTCTTCTGCTAGAGGAAGTGTCCCCAATTCTTTGAAGAGGTATCACCGACTGAAGGCATCCTCACGGGCATATTTGTCTTTGGCTACAACTCTGAATCTGGAGTGGCAGGTTGTGGTGCAGGCTCGCTTGATGTGGATTTGAAGCTTGTAGATGACCATCATTTCCCCCGTGACAGATACAAGGTGAGATGATGGAGAAAACTCAACTGCAATACTTTTCAATACTCTAGAACAAGTTCTGACATATGACTGGAATATCTTCTTGGCTACTGATGCCCATTGCCAAGAAGCGATCCATCCAAGATGGATCGTTGTTCTTGCAAGAGGTTTGTTTCTGAAGCACCTATTTGAAGAATGACTAGTTTTATGATAGTGCTTACATGGATGATGATCAAAACAGTGATCTTTCAGATGCCTAACTTGGTTACAGTGTTGGCATTTCACAGTCTATTGTTGTTGTTGTGGAAGAGGAGCAAAATCTGGAACAATTGAAGTTGAACTGTCATGAAGGAATCCAACACTCTAAAACTAAATGTGCTTTGAGTAATCTGGAATATGAAAGGACACATCCTTGTCATATCCAAGACCAGTTCTGTGCTTGTTGTGGAAAAGCTCTTCCCAAGGTCTGATGATGGGCTTGGGAAGTGCAAACTGAACTTCTGCATCTCCCTATACAACTGCTACTTCATTGGGTACTAAATCTGAATGAACTTGAACAATATTGACTTGCAGTTTATGGGAGTTTGATTCATTGTTCTGAATAGAAACGGGTTCAGAATGACGACTCCATTGTTGTAATTCTACTCGCTGTAGCTGAGATTCAAGCTACAAAAAGTCAATTTTCTCTTGTGCATTTTGTAGACAAACCTGAATGTCTATGAGAGAAACTTTGCTGACTTTTAATGTCTCATGAGTAGTAGACAATATCAAAGTTTTGAGGAACTCTAATACTTCATTGATTCTATCCATTTTCATTGAAAAATAAGGTGAATTTCACAAATACAGATTCTTGATCTCAAGCCATATATAAATAAACCAAGTCGCAGATATATATAATCAACTCAAAACCACAATAGAATATGCAAGCCTTCAACGTATTCAAAGTAGCATACAAAAATTCCAAGCCGTGGAATTTCAACCACCCCTACTCAATTTTGAATAATACAACAACAAGGGGATTTCCTTATGCAATGCTCAATGCTTAACATTAAAATGCTCATGCCAATGCACCAATACCCTAGGCAGTTCCAGGTTAGTTGATCTCTATATATTTCCTTGGAAGCACGACCGAAGACACCAACTTTGAGGACCAACACTTTGCTACTGCAATCAACTATGATATTATGCACTGCAAGACCAAGCTCGAACGCGTGAGGCAGCAATTCCAAGCTCTTATAGTGCTCCCTTCACTTTCCTTCACAATGTTAATTATGTGTGCAGTGTCTCTGACTTTGTTTCTTGCCTTCTCCCACGAGCCTATTTTTTTTAGAAATCCAACTACCAGAGGGGGAAGGAACTCTTGAAGGTTTTAGCGAAACTTGATGATCACTTCCTTTCGACGTGCGAGAGAGATTATGAGGTCTCAAAGATGTTAGAAGCCAATCGCTTGCATTATCACTCAAATTTCGCAACGAATAAAGGTACAATTAATCATTCAAAACAGGTAATGCTCATTATAACATGACAAATCATTTAAAGGCCTATATGGCTCAAAAGATGAGCTCGATTCCCATAGGGCACCGAGGCAAAGAAGGTTTAGAGTTCGATGCAACAGTAGTATGTGGGAATTGATGCTTTGCAGTGCTTGCAGCGTGGAGTATGGATCCGCGTTCAACATGTGGGAAGTGTTTGGAGTATTAACGCATATGGTATTAAAGCATATGGGCAGACAGATTTTGGAGTTATGGTATGTGGGAGCTTAATATAACAAAAACAAACAATGCAGCATACATTGTGCAACACTGTGTAACTTGCAACTTGCAATGTAATATGGGTGGCTGAGCATGTAACACAACATAGAAACCGATGGAGAAACCGGTATGGAGAAGCCGGTATGGCATAGTTTGTATAATTGTGATTTAATATGGGTGAATGCACATTCAATGAGGGCGCTAATCGCCAAAACAACTCTGGCTTCCGGAAAATTAGCGTCTAGGTCGGTAGGAGCATCAATATTTTTCTTCATACCTTACAACTCAAGATTTATTACATAGATTATTCACAGGTAGCAGGCATGGCAAAATTCTCCTCTTCTCCAACGAGCCTAGACGCAGAAATAGGATGTTGCGCACCATCTAGAAGGTGCTCTTCAATCGCAACTCGATGGCAGGGATAATAAATCTATTGTAGTCAAGGAAGTGGCAACTGGCTTTGTGAGTACAAGAAGTAGAACGACAATGGCAAGGATGAGAGTTTGAATCTGGCTTTGTGAGTACAAGAAGTAGAAACGATAATGGCAAGGATGAGAGTTTGAATCTGGCTTTGTGAGAGACTACAATGATGAAGGTGGAAGATTGGGTGAAGGGTTCGAGCCAAGCGGAAATGTAAGGCACTTGTTCTGTAGAAGTGAGCAGCATTAGGAAGCGGCGATCCCATTCAGGTCCTCAAATGGAAGGCAAGGGTGAAATGCAGGATAGTGTCGGGTCTGTTAGGAAATGAAAGACCCGTTGGGCTGATGAGCCAAAACCACTTATGGGAATCCAAATTCCAGGGTTTGTTAAAGAGTTAACTGGAGGAATGAAACTCGATCTTGATGTACAGGCTTTAAATGTATGGTTAATGGATATCCACAGGTTATGGTGTGGAGGCAATCAATGCGAGAGACTAAAACTAACCAACCAATGTTCAATATGTAATGGACAAGGAGTAATTTCATCAGCGGAAGCGAATTGGTTGGCTTAATATAGCAACATGATATATCGGAAGAAGGGCTGCAGGTGAGAAAACTCGTGGAGGGAGTCGGCGTGTAGAACAATAGAGCTAGTATCCTGGCAGAGTCGTATTGTGGAATGGCGCACACAATGGTATCAAAAAATCAGAGAGAATAGGCATTACTACATAGTAGCGCAGAAGTGTTTTGTTAGTCCAACACACAAATGGTTTGATAAATCGCTCTTCTAGGGGAATTCTTTTGAGAGCAGAATTTTGGGGGATTAAACAGAGGAAATGCTTAAAAAGGAGCAGAAATGTCAGAACTAATATGTAGAAATACCACAAAACAAAACAAATGGCTCAAATATGAGCAGGGCAGGAGATCGCCCGCTCTGATACCATGTCAAAAACACACATGGTAGCAACAAAATATTAAAGATAAGCAGGAGAGTCCATTTATTATTTGACAATGATATACATTTATAATACATTCGTGTGACCATTGGGTTCCACATCTTAAGGTCTCTTTGACTTCCTTAGTCTATTCAGTTTCCACACCAACCCTTAGAGGATTAGGTGTCCAACACACTCTCCTGGAAATTTTGCTTAGTCATGGTTCCACCTGCATTAAAAAATTAATTAAAAAAATTATCGCCTCAATTTTCGTGCCCATTCCTGATTCCTCCATCCTTAGGCGCACTGGGAAAATGGACGGGTTTATATAAATACCTTCAGTGGATTAACCGATGTAGGGATTTTAGGTGATTGGTTTAAGTCGAAAATAGTGGAGGAGGCGTCGAGTGGTCAATCACCACCCCTCTCATTTTACCACATTATTGTTTTTTTGAAACTGATTGAATTTCCAACGGGGGTCGGGTTCGCATTGGGTGGCTTGCCCCATGCTCCCCGCACTAACCGAGCATTAATCATTGGTTTGTTATGTTGGTGGTTGGGCTGCGTGGTACCACATTAATGTTTATGTAATGTTTATAGTTGGTGGTACCGTTTATGGGGTCGCCCTCTCGGGGCTGGCCCACGTGGTCCGGGTGGGTTCGACCCCCGCTGATCCCAAACTAAATATGAATACGACCATAGTGTGGCTGTGGGCCACCACCCCTTTTTATATATATTTTTAATTTAATAAATCACTATGCCGTTGGCAAAAATTCCAAATTTAAGGCGAAGGAGTTATTTTAACTGGGCTACAAATTCGCCTGAAATTCGGCCCAATTTGGACGAAATCTGGTGGCTGGGTTCTGTCCAAATTGTGGCCTCCTTAAGCCTGACGAGTTAGCAAAAATTCAACCCAACTTTGACTACTTCTAACTTTCACATACGGACTCGGTTTGACGAACCGTTCACACCACCACGATCAGGACGACGAGATCTATGCTTTGGTCCTAGTTGATCATAATTCAAACACTTTTATTTTTGAGCTTTTCTGAGTCCTCTTTGTCTTGTGTGTCTCTGGAGCCACCTGGATCAATCCTCCCCACTGAGGAGCTTTTGGTCCTTCAAAAGCATGAAAAGTAATCTGCAACTTCTTTGTACCTTGTCTGCATCACAAGCGTCCTGAAAGGTCTCGCTTCCATCTCCTTCACCTTTGTTCTTCGGAGCCTTAAGCAATGAGCCGACACCTGCAACCTCTGTAACCTGTAATACATTGTTTTTCAAATTACATGCTTGACTTTCATGACCAACTAATGACCCAAACGTCCCACACTTGCCATGAGTTTATAACACATACTCGGTGGTCAAGTTTACAACAAGATGGACACAATACCCCAACTATGAAAACAAGGTCAACATATCATTGTTCCTTCAACAAGTGATGGAAAACACATCATCACTGCAACACATGATTTACAACAATAAGGCCAAATACTGTTTTGCTTTGACAAGTGATGGGAACACGACATCACTTTCACAGTTCAACATGCAACACAAAATAAGACTGGACATCATTGTGGTTGAACAAGTGATGGAAAACACATCATCACTTTTACATTTTAAAATGCAACAAATGATTCACAAAAGCATGACCATGAAACGACAACATGTCTAGAAACCATTTTTCACTTGTCAATGTGAATGGGTCACCTCCTCGTCGAAGTTTTGCTTGTCTAACAACTGCTTCACCTGGTTCATGCATCGACACTTTGTCTTTAAGGCGCTGCTCTGGATGGAGCCTCCAACAAGTGGCTCTTTGATGGTCTCTTCTATCGCAATCACTACAATAGGTTTTCGTCCTCCAGATCTGCTTAACATGTTTCTTTACCTACTGTTGAGGGGTTTTTCACACCTCATCCTTTTGTGTGCTACCATTCTTTTCCAACACTTAGAAAATGTGTGGTTATGTAATCCACAAAAAGGTACATGTCTTTCGATGCCATGTTTTATGTTCATCATTAACAACATGATCATAATCGAAATGAACATTCGAATGTCGAGAGTGGTTATAACTTTCCTTGGATTCTCTGGTGTAAGTATGGCAATAAGAGCTTGCCTCAGATGTTTCCTTGCAATGGAAACTGCCATGGGATGATGGGGATGTTTTCCCATCATTCTCTTTCCTCGACGATTTTGACGATGTCTCGGAAGCATATGACACCTTCGAACATTCTCCCTTGGTGTATCTCAAGCCTGCAAATTGAGGTCTCTACACAACCTCCAATGGTTGAGTTACACCTTGGTTATTATCACCAAGTTCTTCTTCCTTCTCGTGCTTCATCCTCTTAAGGAGCCTCATGTTTGTCCCTGTAATTGGGATCTCCAAATCTCCCACAAAAATCATACTATGTGAAGACGAAACTGAAAATAAATCAACATCTTTTACCTCCTTTGTCGATTTGGAAATAACTGATGAGGGCTTCTCATCATCTGTTGTTGGTGGTTCGCTAGTTATCTCAGTGATTCCACAACTTCCTTTTTGACATATCCAAGTCTTGCCTCATGGGGTAATATTCTACTTTGATGGGGTTGGCAATACCTTGGCCATTAAAGCCCAAGCCTTTTCCTTCATACCCCATTCTCTTCAATAGTTTGAAGCCAATTCTTGTGGTATGATTTTTGAAAATAGCGAAACCATTATCAGGACACATACATGAATTTGGAGAATTACATTTTACCTCACATGGGTCACGCTGCAGCTTTTCGAAGGCCTCTTCCTTTGCTTGCAGCTATTGTAGAAAACTATGTTTCTCCCCTTTCTCTTCCTGTAGACGCATCTTCAATTCAACGTTCTCTATTTGAAGATTATGTTTGTTGTGCTTTATTTCTTCTAGGGCCTCTTCTGTGGCTTGCAACTGAAGCTGCAATCGCTCCTTTTCCTCTGTCTCTTTCTGTAGAGTTTCGTACATTATTTCCACTTTTTTGGAAATTTTGAGCATGGTATCGTACATTTCTTTTTCATCCTCTATCGTTGCATGTACCATTGTTCACGCTGCAATTCACATCAATGCAAAGACCGCTCTAACACCACTTGATCTAGGTCTGGGTATGACAAAGGACCCTTCCAAGACCTTTTACTTTTGAGATGTGTTAAATTTCATTTTTAAAAGAACATGAGTGAATACATGTGCATGTTGTAAAGAAGAGGAACATGTCAATCATCAGCAACATTAGAGTTCGTCCAGGAGGGACTACATCTCCAGGCCCCGGTGTCAAGATGGTGTAGGTTGCTGCATTAAGTGTTGTTAATAGTGATGATGTACACAAGAGATGATGTCGCTATCATACAAGGGTAATTCCCTCACACAGGAGTGGCGCCAAGAGATCTTCTGCTACAGGAACTCTCAATCAAAATACTCCTATCAGTATGACACAAAACTCATGCATGATGATCATCTTTCCAACATGGCATAAAAGGGATCTTGCAAAATCAACTGTCAAATTTTTGAATTCTGAGAAATTGAGAATCTGGGGCTCAAGGAATCTTTAGGTTCCCCTAGATTCTTCAAAGATTCCCTCTTCCGGGGCCTCTGCGAATCTTCTGCTCAGATCAGGAAACTAACTAGACCATCGGGATCGTGTCGCAGAGAGGTGTAAGATCGACATAAAATTGGTACATTTTGGACACTACGAAAAATTCACCCTCTTGGAAATTTTGCTCAGTCATGGTTCCACCTGCATTAAAAAATTAATTAAAAAAATTCTCGCCTCGATTTCCATGCCCGCTCCTGGTTCCTCCATCCTTGGGTGCACTGGGTGAATGGACAGGTTTATATAAAATACTTGCGGCGGATTAACCAATGTAGGCAGTTTAGGTGGATTGGTTTAAGTCGAAAATAGTGGAGGAGGCGTTGGGTGGTCAATCCCTGCCCCTCTGATTTTACCACATTATCGTTTTTTTGAAACTGACCAAATTTCAAACAGGGGTCGAGTCCGCATTGGGCAGCCTACCGCATGCTCCCCGCACTAACCGAGCATTAATCGTTGGTTTGTTATGTTGGTGGTTGGGATGCGTGGTACCGCATTAATGTTTATGTAATGTTTATAGTTGGTGGTACCGTTTATGGGGCCGCCCGCTCAGGGGCCAACCCACGTGGGCTGGGTGGGTTTGACCCCCACCGGTCCTGAACTAAATATGAATACGTTCGTATGTGGTAAGGGGTGTGGGTGGTGGCCCACCACCACCCCTTTTTATATATATTTTTAATTTAATAAATCACTATGCCATTGGAAAAAATTCCGAATTTAAGCCAAAGGAATCATTTTAACCGGGCCACAAATTCACCTGGAATCCAGCCCAAGTTGGCTGGAATCTGGTGGTTGGATTCTGTCCAAATTATGGCCTCCTTAAGCCTGTCGAGTCAGCAAAAAGTCAACCCAACTTTGACTGCTTCTAACTTTCGCATACGAACTCAGTTTGATGAACCGTTCACACTGTCACGATCAGGATGATGAGATCTACACTCTAGTCCTAGTTCAAACATAATCCAAACACCTTTATTTTTGAGATTTCCTAAGTCCTCTTTGTCGTGTGTGTCTGTGGAGCCACTTGGATCAAACAAGGAACCACATCCAATACCATACATGCCAAATTTGTCAAGGAAAACACACATGCAAATCGATACCTGCAAAGAATCTTCCTGTAGTTGCTTGATCCTGCTCTTCCTTGCTTGCTCCTTCCTTCCTCTTGCCTTTTTTGCCTTTCTTGATCCAGTGCCAAAGGGCTCCAAGAAAACTCTAATTGTCCAAGAGTAAGTGAGAGAGAGAGAATTTGAGAGAGCTCAAAAAACGAACAAACAAAAGGTTACAAACTAATCCTCATAAACCTTTTTATCAATTAGGCCTCTATTTTCTTCATTTTCCCCGCACATGCAGCCTGTGACCTTTTGCCTTCGTTTTCTCTTAATTTCCTTTATTTTCATAAATAAATATGTCAAAATGCCATTTTGCCTTTTTAAAGCCTTAGTCATTGCCTTTGCCAATTTCCTTAGCCATAATAAACCAATGAACACCCACACGAGGATGTTTTGCCCAATGTTCATCTTGGAATAAGAGTCCCACCAATCACAGTTATTATTTTTCCTTTATTAACTTTTATTACATGAAATTTTCTCTAGGGTTGTTACAGAACCCTCCTCGTTGGGGGACACTGTCCTCGGTGTTCAATCACACCTATAAGTCAGCAAAACCGATAAAAAGAAAACATTTTTCCCATGGAGCTTTATAACATAGCTCGATGCAGTATTTACAATGACCACCCTCGCTAAGAAGCAAACCGACATGGAAATATAACAACATGACAACATGACAACTATAATGATATGACACCTGGTGAGCACCAGTATTGCAGCAATAACGCTGCAACCCCTGGGGCTTCCTACTTTACTTTTATCAACCAGGTAGTTCGTAACAAACTTCGAAGAGACGGTGTTGTATGCACAAGTACTAGCTCTTAGTGTAGGTTGTCACTTGGTTAGCTAGTGCAAGATCACTTGGAGCTCAAGCCAACTTCTATGAATCTCAGAAGAAGCTTTTTAACTATTGATGAAAGAAATCTAACTCTACAGGGGCTATTCTACTTGCAGAAAGAGAAAGAAGACTAGAATGTAAAGCAAACCCTAATTTTCCTAACTAACCCTACTTTTGCGGAAAGAAAGGTAAAAACCTATGAAATGAATGCCATGGCCTACTGAGAGAGCATATTACATCTACTCAAGCTATTTGTAGAATAAAAACATGAAAAGAACATCTTTTTGAGTTTTTAGGTATTTAATGTGAATTGGTATGCATGTGATTTTGTCCGTTTTATGACTGTGGCAGAGGTTTGATGGTGATGGAGGATGTATTTTGTGTTTGCAGAGGTGTAGGAAGGTGAGGGGTAGTCTTAAGAAGCCTCTAGCACCCTTCTGGAGACTTCCCTTGCAATCGGATTTCGAAAAACCACTTACAGGAAATTCTACAGGAGGCTGCAGGGGATCTACACGACGATCTGCATGAGGAGGCTGAGAGCTATTTTTGGAGGTGGAAAAATGGTGGGAAAGGGTAGCTGAGGACTAGAAGGATGTGTCTAAGTGTCTGGAGCTGGTTAAGGAAGATCAGGAAGGAAAATAATGGTTGGATTTGCTCAAATGACGAGAAGGAAACTTGTGGGAAAATGCATAAATTAGGGCAGATTGATGAAATATTGTGGATGGCTTGTGAATCTTGTGGGAATGAGCTAGTGTAGGCTATTGGATGGATGTGTGGTGAGTTGAGGTGTCCTGAAAAAGTTTTGCACATCTACTTATCAAAACTAAGCAACAAAAGAAAGACTATATGCACTACGAAATCATAAATATCCCAAGTAACCCTAATTATTGACCTAGAAACAGAAAGTGCTAAGCAATCATCTATGAATCAGAGAAGCATGCAAAGCTATCTATTGGAAAAAATGAAATGATCTTGGCAACTGAATATGAGCAACACACTTAACTGTCAAACCAAGTAATCACACTAGACATTGCATGGGAGAGCAAAACTGTGGTTTTGGTGGCAGCAATGGTTCCATGACCTCAATTCATGATCCCAGGAAGGGAGAAAGGAGATCAGGACTTGTTGTGGCCTTTTTGAATCTTATATTTCACTGCATTAACCTACTCCAATGATCTGAAACAAAATCAACTATGCAAACTAGCAGAAGAGACCTATTTTACCCATGCAAAAATAAAATTCTCTAACAGAAATTAATTGCGATCTGAAGTAAAAAAAACATATAAGTACAACAAGAGGTGCTGGGAAGCTTGGGTTGGGCCATAACCCAAGAGCTTCAGCCCTCTGAAAAGAGATCAGTGCTAGCTCAAGAATATTGCATCTTCATTATCAAAAAATAATAGTCATTACATAAACTGTTCACCACAAACAGCTCGAAAATGAACTCGACAGAGTGCTGCACAAAAGTGAGAAAATTTGACTAACAATGGCTAATCTACTGAGGCTCTAAGCCCCCCTTATTTATACAAATAGAATCCTTCAATAGTCATCCTAAAATCAAGGAGCTCGGCTTCCCAAAACTGAATATAAACAACAGTGCTTCTTCACTGGCTCGGTTGCCCCTTGGATGCACTAATGTGGCTGCTTGTGCTCCGAGTTCCTTGATGGAGAATTCCAGGTAAGTGTCCATAAATGAAGGGGAACACCCCCCTACAAATCCTCCCCCCTGTTTCCCTCGAATATTGGTTGCCATTTGCTCATAAATCCCTTGACTTTTGTCCAAAATTGACCAAAAAATCTGCATAAAGCACACATTGGACTACATGGAAAAATGACTAACCCAATTCTATTAGCATAAATATAATAAAAAACATGCAACAAATGAATGAGAATGGTGGATTAAGTTGAATCAAGAGGCAAAATGAGCCCATATAATTACCCATTTATGGGGCTCATCATCACCCCCCTACTGAAGGTGTTACTCATCCTCCAAGCAACTAATCTATCTCCTCATCCTTGATGGCCTTGATGGCCTCCCTGACATGCCATGCCTGAGATATGAGATCCTCTTCCCTATCATGGAATCCAACTCTGTCATCTACCTTCTCCCACTGCTGATTTTCTTCTTCTTCCTTTGTGCCTTCTAGTAGTCTGAGCAATAGTGGAGGACTAAGCTTCAATCCAATCCAATGGACCTTTAGACTTTGCATAGAGTGCTTATACAGTGGCACTCTCCTTAGTGCTTCTCTCATTCTATTTTGGGAGTGGTACTCCCTGATATGTAGGCCGCGGGGTAGTGTGTTCAATCTTCTCATGTAGGCATGGATGCAATATTCCCCAAACAATCTCTCCATGTCCTCAAAGTGTGCAATAGCCTAAGCTTGCTCATTTATGTAAATAGTGGCACTTTGAGGATCAACTGCAATTTGTTGGTGGGTGCTAATGAGAGCCATAGGGTATGATGGTTTTGCTCTGATAATTAAAGGTTAATTCTGTTCTTTTGCCATCATTTTCTAGATCTCTGCTGCTCTTTTGTCTTCATGACTCATCCAAGATGCCATGGCCATCAACTGTAAGTCACCCAACCTTGAGTTAGGGTCCCATAGGTTCATATCAGTAAGGGCCATGTTGTGTAGATAAAATTCTGCCAACTTCGCCTTGTCCTCTGCTGAACTTTGTTCACACAAGTCTATGAACTACCCATAATTTTGGAGAGGTATGGTGCCTCTCTGAGCCAGGGTCTTGATCTGAAATTGGAGCCACTGATCCTTGAGGTAAACTGCATATGATTTAGTTGGCTGCCTACACTGAAGTGCCTCCATAGCCCAGTTGGCCATGCAAGCTAATTGGGCCTCTCTTTCCTGTAGTTGTCTTCTTAAGATCAATATCTCATGTTCTGCTTGGGGCTCCCTTTTTTGTAGCTGTTTCTTTAACCTCTCATTTTCTTCTTCGAACTAAGATCTTCTAATGCCTTCTATGTGCCTCATAGTGCTTAGTTCTTTGCTCATTTCTGTCAACCTGTTTTCCATGTGTCCAATGTCTTCCACTCCTTTAGATTTTTCAATCTGCATCCACCTATGGCTTTTGACCCTTTCCTTTTCCAGCTCAAAGAAAAGAGGGATTGCAAATTTTTGAGGGATAATTTTTCCTTCTTCAAGAAGGTTGTAGCAAGAGCCCAAATTAGGCTGGGGGTCAGGTTCTAGTATCTCTGCTGCCTTATCTTCCTTCTTGGTCTGCTCTTCTGCCTTTTTCTCAAGATTTTCAGTTTCTTGCAGCTTTGTCAATGTCTCCTGTAGGACTATTTTTGCCTCTTGTAGGACTGTTTTAGAGTCCTGTAGTTTTATCCTTTCTTTCCAAGTGGATGTGTTAGGACTTCCTCTTTCATAGGTGATGGGAGTTTTGGATGGAGATTCCTCCTTTTTGGCAGTAGGGGAATCTTCAATGATTATGGGCTCCTGTGAAGGTGGCTGGGGCTTTCCCATTTTTATTCTGGTGCTCTTCTGAGCCTTGAAATACATAGATGGTGGTCTTTTCCTCTTTTCCTTAGGTTTTACTGGTGTATTGAGTGCAGGAAGAACAACTACTGCCTCCCTTGCCAGTGTCTCAGGGGACATTTCTTCCTGTTGTTCTTCCATTTTTATATCTGCTGTTTTTCCTATCTCTGCTAGAGTTTCTTCTTCTGTGTCTGCTATTTTTCCTATTGTTGAGTCCCAAAACTGCATCTTTCCTACACCTTTTTCTAGCGTCTTTCCATTCATCTGAACCTCCTAAGTCATCAATATCATTGCATATTAGTTTAAGAAGGGAATTTAAAGTGGTTTCTTGACTATGTGTTTGTGTTGCTATTTGAACTAGATTTTTGTTTATAAGCTGCGGAATCTTGTCACTTTCCGCAGCCAGCCCAAGTTTCCGCAACTGTTTTGTCAAGGTCTATATTGCAGGTGTCTTTAGGTGAATCGAGCCACATGGGCAAGTTGCAACCGACGTGGACATGGACCGAGTCCTATAGGCTCAGTCGAATTCATTAGAAGGGGCCATAGTCAACAGTGGGCAAAACGGTGGTCAACTCAAGAGTTCTACGATGATAAAACTCTGTTTTTCACCACGTGAAGCTTTGTGTGGTTGTTCCTAGATCTTGGGGGACAATTTAACACCTATGGACTGCTCCATGAACCAGATCCAACAGCCACCTTCCAAAGATTGAATCCTCACGGCCGCCATAGTGCTAAATCTCGGGACGTGGTTGTTTACGTGTCTTATATCAGCACGGAATGTAGGAAAATAATTATATTCTCCTCTGTTATAGATAATGTGTTCTCATACGCATATTAGTTAGCTTTTTGATAATGTAATTCTGACTGTAAAGGAACCCACTGTGCCGTAACTTTATCACTGTGTTGTGACTTCATTTTAATACATGAGAAGACTCTGTTTTTGAGCTCAATTCGTGGTTGATCGTTGATTATCCGAGGATTGTGCAGAGGGCCCTTGCACAGGCCGAGGTCTTGTTTATTACTGTAGAGTTTCCTATTTTATTTCTTTATGTTCTTATGCCATAAACATTCACTTGTATATATATCATATCCCTTATGGTATTAAGTTTGATAGTTGTCCATAGCTTTCCACATTTTCTATATTGTTATCTGATCAGTGCTTTTGTTTCAGATTACAATAGGTAGCCCGGGTAGCACATAGTTTTCTAATTACTAATGACATGGAATCATTCTTGTCCTTCTGCTGATTTTCATTTCCTTTAGTTTTTAGTTCCAGCATTGTGTTATTTATTTCAATTTTGCTCATTTACTCTTCTGCAAGATAGATATTAAATTACTCATGTCATTTTCAATTATCTCCTAAAGCCAGAGCGAGTCAAATGGTGAGGGATTGAAGTATGAATGCATAGTTTGATATTAGTTTATTTTTCTGCAAGTTAGTTATTGAATTGCTCATGTCATTTTCAATTATCTCCTAAAGCCAGAGCGAGTCAAATGGTGAGGGATTGAAGTATGAATGCATAGTTTGATATTAGTTTATTTTTCTGCAAGTTAGTTATAATTTCTCATGTCTTCTCAGTTACCTCCTAAGCCAGAGCGAGTCGAATGGTGAGGGATTGAAGTATGAGTGTGTAGTTTGATATTAGTTTTATTTTCTGCAAATTAGATATCAGATTGCTCAAGTTGTTTATGATTACCTCCTAAAGCCAGAGCGAGTCGAATGGTGACGGGTCAGAATATGAGTTGATCTAATGTGATTTAGTTTACTTTGCTTACAATTCTTGAATTTCTTTGAGTTCAGTTTTTCTTATATTTTCATGGCAGCAAGGATAATGGGTTTCATGGTCACTAGCTCACTGTTGTCTAATTAGAATAGTGGCACATTTTCACTCTCTTTTCAAGAATTAGTTTCATCATCGCATGTTTTTAAAAAAAGTTTGAAGTTTTGAAAATCATTTTAAAAGACACCATTGCCTTGAACATTTATATCATACTTGTCTTTTAGAATTTCCATCTCACATTAGGGAATTAACAAAAATAAACCCAAAACAAAACAAAAAACTCAAAAACGACAAAAAAATAAGAAATAGGTTATCTTGCACATACAGTGCGCTGCACTTCAACAGTTTACGACTCCCGGATTGACAATTAATACAAAAATTTAGGACACTCTAAGTTGACCAAACATTTTGGGGCCGTTGCCGGGGAAGTGTAACTAGGTAGCCAATTTCCTAAAAAAAAACAATAAAAAGGAGGGAAAAATTGATAACTTCTTGAAGTATGCTCTCCTCTTGCATTTAGTGTGATCTGGAGGATCAGAAAAGAGAGTTATTGGTTCAATAATTTCTTAAGTATGCTCTCTTCTTGCACCCAGTGTGACCTAGAAGATCAGAAAGAGAATTATTAGCCCAACTTGAAAAAAAATGACATGCATAGAGCAAGAGATTCTAGGGGAAGGTTTATAGCTAGAGCCAAGAGTTCAATTTTCACAACTCCATCTTCTTCAAGTCATAGACAAGATTCACCACCTTCTACCCCTAGCCTTAAGATTCCTAGAATTCAAGGAGTAGCTAAATTAGAGGATTCTCCTAAACCATCTACCAAATCTCATTTAGAGGAAGACCCTTTCTTTACTTCTATAGGAGAACATATTGTAATTCAAGAAGTAGAATCACCTGAAGAAGAGAAGGAAGAAACTCCCTCTCATCCTCCCTTAATAGAAGAACTAGAGGACTTTGAGGACTCTGAAGAAATTATCATGACAGAAGAAGTAGTAGATGGATTTGGAGGTAGAGGTAGAGGTAGAGGAGGAGGAAACAATGGAAGAGGAAATGGAGGAGGAAGAGGTAACAACGGAGGAAATAGGGATGGGGATAACTCATTTGGATTCCCTATAGCCGATGAGGAAACCATACAACAACGAAAAACATTTCACCATCTGTCCTACCAAACTTTCATGGGTTGAGAAGTGAGGATCTCGAAACATTTCTATTTGAGTTTGAAGTCTTGTGTCGAACCTATGATTATATGGAAGACTCTCAAAAACTCAAACTGTTTCCTTCAACATTAAAAGGAGTTGCTTTGAAATGGTTCATGGGACTAGCCACTCAGTCTATTAATAGTTGGAATGATATGAAACAAACATTTTTGGATAGATACCTAGACTATTGCATGCCCACCAATCATAAGGATGAGGTATTCAATATGATGCAAAAAGAAGATGAAAACTTGGAGGACCTACTTGTAAGATTTCAATACAACTTAAAGAGAGCAAAAATGAGTAATCTAGATGAGGAAACCTTGAAAGCCCTTCTATTGAAAGCCATTAGAGATGAATGGATAGACATTTTAAACATGAT
>APFE030747459.1:0-29391 GCA_000404065.3 Pinus taeda | reverse complement strand
AACCCTCAAAATGCTTTCATGATGGAAGGTCTACAATTTCAATTTCCTGCCTATATGATTGCTCCTCTTAATGATGTACAACTCATATCAGGTAGAGTTTTGGATAAACCTTCTATAGATGCTCAAAAACAAAACATTTCTGAGGAAGATTCTCTTGTAGCCAATAAGGGTTCTGAAGCATCTCTTCAAAACCCAAGCACTCAAAAAGGAAAAGAAAAAGAGTTAACACCCACAACTCCTATAGTTGAGCAACCTGCATCTTCATCCACACCTCCTTTTCCTGAAAGGTTACAAATTGACAAAGGAGTGGAAAAACAAATCTTGTTGCCTGACTATGATTTTCTAGATGAATTAAAGAATCTTTGTATCAAGATTCCCTTGCTACAAGCCATTAGAGAGATTCCTATTCTAGCAAAAACAATAAAGGAGTTGAGTCTCAAAAGACCAGGAAGGAAACTAAGAGATACAAGAAGAATCCACCTGGTAGGAAAAATCGCAGATATCATGATGGGAAAAATTACCATGCAGAAGTATGTAGATCCCGGTAGTCCAATTGTCAAGACACATATCAATGGGTAGAAATTCCAGATACTTTGATTGACTTAGGGGCTACTATCAACATTATGAGTAGACAGACTATGGAACAACTCAAACTTCCTAATCTTCTTTTTACACCCACCTTACTGCAACTTGTAGATCGATCCATAATCAAACCAGATGGTGTATTAGAAGATATTTCAGTCTCTTTAGATTCTTGGGAATATCCAGTAGATTTCATGATTTTGACTCCCAAGAGTAATCTAGGAGGTCATCCACTCATTCTACGAAGACCTTGGCTAGCCACAACTGATGCTTTCATTAGTTGTAGATCTGGGGATATGTACATTTCTGATGGTAATTCGACAAAAAAATTCAATTTGTATCCTCCAGCAAAAGTAATTACAGAAGTAGGAGATAATGAATCGGTCGATGATGAGGACACTATACAACCTGTCTTTACCATTTCTGAAATCAGTGAAGATAGTCAAATTCTGAATACATTAGAAAATTTTGAAATATCTTCATAATATGACCACACACAATTTCAGTTGGATTCTGACATTGAGTATCTATCATCTAGACAAATGTCTCTTTACTCTATGGAAGAGTTTGGTAGTTCCACCATTGAAATTTTTCCAGGTAAAACATTGAATATCAACAAAAACTTGGAAAAATCACAACGGGGAGAACTAACCAAAATCTTACAAAAGCATTCTACTGCATTTGCATGGGAATATACTGATATGAAAGGTATTGACCCTAAGACTTGTATTCATCACATTTACATCGAGGAAAATAGTAGACCAATCAGACAACCTCAGAGAAAAATGAATCCAAACCTTAGGGAGATAGTGAAAGAAGAGCTCCAAAAACTACTCAATGTAAACTTCATTTATCCAATTTTGGATAGCCGATGGGTTACTCCTTTGGTTATAATACCTAAAAAGAATGGTAAATGGAGAGTATGCATTGATTACAGGGAATTGAATAAAACAACCTTGAAGGATCACTTTCCTTTACCCTTTATTGATCAGGTATTAGATACACTAGCAGGCAAATAGTACTTTTCATTCTTGGATGGTTTTAGTGGCTACAATCAAATTCAGGTAGCACCTGAAGATCAAGGTAAGACCACATTTACTTGTACATGGGGAAATTTTGCTTACTGAGTGCTTCCTTTTGGATTATGTAATGCACCCGCAACATTCCAAAGAGCAGTACTAGGAATTTTTTCTGATTTACTCCATGATTGTGTAGAGGTTTATATGGATGATTTTACAGTTTATGGTGACTCATTGGAAGAAGCATTAGAGAATTTGGAAAAAGTACTTATAAGATGTAAAGAGACAAATCTTTCATTAAGTCATGAAAAATGTTTTATGATGTTTACTGAAGGTATTGTTTTGGGACATCACTTTCAGGAGATGGGATTATAGTTGATAGATCAAAAGTTGAAGTCATCTCCAAGTTTCCTATTCCAAATTGTCAAAGAGATGTTAGAAGTTTTCTAGGGTTCACTGGATACTATAGAAGATTTATAGAAAACTTCACTGAAATAGCATCTCCACTCTTCAAGCTACTTACAAAAGACTGTGAATTCAAATGGGATCCTCATTGTCAAAAAGCCTTTGAAACTTTGAAAACAACAATATCTAAGCACCTATCTTGAGAGGACCAAATTGGAAACTCCCTTTCCATATTTATACAGATGCCTCAGAAACAGCTCTAGGAGCCGTGTTGGGTCAAAAGGATTTAGTTCCTTATGCCATTTATTATACCAGTAAAAATTTGACTCCCACTGAGTTAAATTATATTGTGACTGAAAAAGAGTTTTTAGTTGTTGTTCATGCAATCAATAAATTTAGACATTATATAACAGGCTATGAAAATTTTATCCATACTGATCATTCTGCTATTAGATATCTAATGAACAAACCTGTTACTAATGGCAGAGTTACAAGGTGGCTCTTACTATTACAAGAATTCAATCTTACTGTGTTGGATAGACCAGGGAAACAAAATACAGTAGTTGATTTCTTGTCTAGGATCCAAAATACTAAAGAAGATTCTCCTATAGAGGATAAGTTTCCTGATGAATATTTGTTTGCGATAACTACTAAGACTCCTTGGTATGCAGATATTGCTAACTATTTGGTTACACGGAAACTACCTCCACATCTATTTCCTAGTGAAAGAAGAAAGATTATTCAGGAGAGTTCAAAATATTCATGGATTTCTAATGAATTGTTTAAAACAGGGCCAGATTTTGTGATCAGAAGATGTGTTAGGGAAGATGAAATACTTGACATCCTCAAGGCATGTCATAATGAACCATGCGGTAGACGCTTTGCTGACAAAAGGACGGCCTATAAAATCCTTTTTTTAGGATATCATTGGCCTTCCCTCTTCAAAGATACAAAAGAATATGTCAAAAGGTGTGACAACTGCCAAAGAGTAGGGAAACCGACTCTTTCAAATGAAATGCCATTACAGCCACAGGTACTCATCGAACCCTTTGAAAAATGAGCGTTAGATTTCATTGGACCTATTAATCCACCATCTAAACAAAAGAAGTATATATTGGTATGTACTGATTATGTCACTAAATGGGTAGAAGCCAAAGCATTACTTTATGCTACTGAAAATTCAGTTGTTAGTTTTCTTTATGAAGATATTTTTACTTGCTTTGGTGTCCCAAAAGAAATTGTGACAGATCAAGGAAGTCAATTTACATCCAACATGGTGGAGAAGCTGATGGAAGAATACAAAATCAAGCACAGGAAATCTACTCCTTACCATCTGCAAGCAAATGGCCAAGTGGAGTCTACAAACAAAGTTATTGAAAGCATCATCACCAAAATTGTTCATCTACATAGAAGAGATTGGGTAGAAAGGCTTCCTGAAGCCTTGTGGGCCTATAGAACTACATGGAGAAATACAACAGGACGTTCCCCCTATGAACTTGTTTATGGGAAAGAAGTCTTGCTCCCCATTGAGTTCCAAGTCAAAACCTTCAAGATGGCAGTTCAGTTGGGGATGGATCTATCGGAAGCCCAAAAGCAAAGAATGGAGTAGTTGAATGAGCTAGATGAGATCAGACAAGAAGCAATCCTAAGAACTGATCTAGTTCAATATCAGAGAGTTAAGTGGCATGACAAATACATCAAAGAGAAATAGTTTCAAGAAGGAGACTGGGCATTGCTATTTGATTCTAAGTTTAAAGACTTTAAAGGCAAATTTCAGACTCATTGGCTTGGGCCATATGAGATTGACAAAGTCTTTAGCAATGGAGCGTAAGAATCAAGACCATTGATGAATCTCAAACTCCTCTTATTGTCAATGGCCATAGATTAAAGATCTATCATAAGCCACTCTCAAAAGAGGAATTTGTCAAAATGTTTCAAGATAATTCTGCAATAGGGTTGGTGAAGAAGAATCCTTCTTCTCCACCAGCCTAGCCTTTGTTCTTTTCTGTCAAAAAAAAAAAATTGTATAAGCCTGAAAACAAATCATTGATTGGCAGCCTTATACCGAAAATGTAGGGAGAAAATCAGGAATTCCTGACAGCCTATATTTTCCATAAAAAAAGAAAAAATTTCTCTCTCATTTTTCATTCCATTCCACATCATCCTCATTCCACTCCATCTCATTTCCATTCCACATCACTTCATTTCAACTCCATTTCATTCCATTAATATATATATATATATATTTTTTTTAATGACCATTTTCCATCCAATCAGTCATCATTTATACATCTCATTCAGTTATAAGCTTGTTGGGTCAGTTTCTGTAGCTAAGGTCAGTTTCCGCAGCTAAAGTCAGTTTCCGCGGCTGCTCACTGATTCCGCAGCCAGTTGGATTTCTACAACCACCACTCTGTTTTTCAAAAAAACAAATTTTTACAGTCAGATGTTAGTTCAGTAATCATGAAATCACAGGTATGAGGATATATATTATGAAGACATAAGGCATTCAAAAGCATCAACGAGGAGAAACTGATTGAAAACTAAGGAAAAATGATAAGAATTCCAAATGTATGAACATAACTTTATTTCAAATGGCATTCTAACACATTTTTGCATAGTTATTAAATCACGAGCTCAACTATATGCAATGATTAAACGAAATCACCTCTAGAACCATTTCATTCCACGCCATTCCTCCATAAGCCATGCATTCATTTTCCAACGGTCTTATGATTAAATTCCCGGATTGAAAATTAATATAGCAATTTAGGACACTCTAAATTGACCAAACATCTATCTTTGTTAGTGCTTCTTCTTCTGACTCTACTTTTTTTCCTATCTCTGTTGGTGCTTCCTCTTACGTTTCCGTTGTTTTGGCCTGTTTCTGGACTATTTTAGGCTTTTTCTTTTTAGTCCTAGGCTTCTTCTTCCTTACTGTTGTGGTTTTGCCTTTTCTTGTCCTTGATGCTTCTTTCTTTCTTATTGCAGGCTCACTTTTGGTATTAGGTTCTTCCTTTTCTGTTTGGATTTTTGCTTCCTCTGTTTCTGTTTCATTTCCTTTTACCTGGGTGCTTTCTTCTTCTTCATGGATTTCTTGCCTAGTTTCCCCTTTTTGCTCCTCCTCCTCACTTTCTGGTGGACTAAGGTCATAGGTAATGGCTTTGGTATCATCCTCTTTGGTCATGTTCCTGAAAATTTTCTAGACTATGGGAATGGTGAAAGTGTGGAGGGCATCTTCTACCAGTAATTTAATTAGCCCATGATGAGCCAATTGATCTAGGCCTCCTGCCTTTAATTTGATGCTAGACTCTATTAAGGATTGGAGGAGGAAGTAAGGAAGACTGAGTTTTTGAGGTGCAGGACGATCCATGCCATACGTCAATTCATGCAAGAGCCTAAAATGATACCCATAAACGATACTATACCTTCCTTCACAAGAGACATATTTGATGATCTGGTAGCTGACTTCGTCCCAGGGGTAAGGTATACTATTTCTTTTGATGCCATTCTTATCTTCCATAGGGTGCTCATTGGGCTGGAAAAAGGTTTTCTTAGCAACCTGACCTAATGGTTTCTCATCCTTGCTCTAGGGTAATCTAAGTGGCAGGCTGTTGACCCTACTGATGAACACTGGTGTGAGTTAGATGGTTAGGCCCCTGAGACTGATAGTGGCACGAGTTTTTGAGTGAGGTTTCAAAGATAATGCAAACTCTTCTGTTACTTCCTCATCATAACCATGAAACTTCTCAAAGAAAGGCATCCAATTTTCTCTAGTAAGTATAGCTACTACCTCTGGGTGTTCATGAAGCTTAGTGGAATTTAGAGGCTCCTTCCTCATAAATCCCCCTGTCATGATGTTCAAATTATGTTGGAATATTTTAGTTGAAGAGGGAGCAGCAAGTCTCAAATCTGAAGAGAGAGGAACAACTGAGGTTTTTGCAGGAGACAAAGAGAATATTTTTTTCGTTTTCCCAAGACTAGATTTCAACCTTCTAGGCTGGTAGTACTTTTTGGTATATGTGAGGGAAGCAATACTTTAGAATGGGGAACAGACAGACTGTGTTTCTCGTTTTTTCCAGATAAACAAACTGCTTTGCTCAAATTTACTCTTTACAGACTTAGTGTTCTAAAATTGCATCATTTTTCTTGCAGAGGAGAATCTCATAGAGGAACAAATATACCGTATTTGGATGCAGAGAGTAAAAGGGAAAAAAACTGTGTATTTCTCTAAAAAAACACAGGTAGATTTCTGATTGCTTTTCCTCCCCCTTTTAGTCACTATCTTCTTTTAAAATTACATCATCCTCCATAGACAAAAAATGTAGAGTGGGTTTTCACCAAGCCTACCTCTTCGGGCTCGATTTTGCTCTGAAATCCTGAATTTTCCTTTGTGATGTTGTTCACTGGTCCTCCTATAGAAAGCCTCTTATAGGACAGTGTTTCCGCTCCTGTAGAGTTCGATAATACTCTTATAGATCCCGATAAGCGGGCAGGCCTTGAAAATGACGAGATTCGACTGTTTCGAGGCTCTGGAGGTGGTAGGTAGGCTGCTACAGTCGAGAGCACGTTAACATAAATGAGAACAAAGGTGGTGAACGCGGTCGACTGTGGCGTACTTAAGTTTATGGGAGAGTTCTTCGGTGAGGAGGTGAGGTGGCAGGAAGGGAACGTTACCCTCATTCGGACTGTTGGTCCCCACTTCAGTGTCATCATGGATCTTTTATGCCGCCTGCCGCAATCATTTCCATCATCCCCGTTGGATTCCGCCACTACCTGTTCTGAGATTTTTCTGGACTTGACTGACCACACGTGTTGAGGGCACCCACAGAGAGCTATTTGAATTGGACGAGGGTGGCCAGTTAGCTAGCCATCCATCTAGTTCAATCTTGACCATCACATTTGTCCGTGTAGTTTTTAAACTATACCCATGCAACAGAGGAATGGGTTTAGTCACTTACCTGTTAGTCGAGGATCGTGTTTTACCGTGCTATTGCATGTTGATATTCTGGTGTTCTAACCATGGATTTCTGCTGCTGGTGCCCATGGATTCTGGATTGGTGGCTCAGCTACCTTGCATAGGTGATCTTCAATTGGATCTGGCTTGTGCGCGTTCTATACATCTGTGGCTGCACTGTCCCTGCCTCTGGAGCTTGATTTTTAAGGGGATCAGCTGCTATAGGAATCCTACAGGAATTCCTGTAGTTGCTTCTCCCTCTGAAAATTTTGGCTGAGGCTTGAGTAGGGACTTGAGAGGAGTCTGATGAAGATTCTGACAGTCATGGGAAAGCAATTGGTATGCAATAGGTAAGAGGAAAGGATGCTGCTTCTTCATTTTTTTATTTTATTTTTCTAGAAAACCAAAAGAAACAATATTTCTGTGTTTTATGTGCAGGGAAGAAAGAAGCGAGTAGAAATGTGGTGGTGCAGACATGGAAAGGAGGGTTATGAGGATGAATGGCTGTAGGATGGCCTACAGGTCTTCTGGACAAGTTTCTGGCCTATGGATCCCTTTTTTGACTTGATTTCAAGCTCTCTGTGATTTCTACAGGAGCCTCCTGTAGAATGCACAAAGCATCTTGTAGGATGCACAGTTTCCAGAAAAAGTGAGACCAGGTGCTGGGAAAAGACAACAACAATGGAAAAAGGGTCTATTAGAGATGTAATCATCTTGGCCATGTCCCTTCTTCTCTTATGGCCCTCCTGCAACTTGCAATGTATTCAACAAAAGTTAATTTTTTGTGTTTGTGTGTTTTTTTTTTTAAGAGACAGCTAGGGCGTCTCTAGGAGGTTTTCACCGTACCTGCGTGCCCTGGGCGCCTCCAAGGGGAGGTTTTCACCCAAAGATCTTTATTCTCTTCAATTTTTTTTTTCTCTTTTTCTTTTCTTTTCTTTTTTCTTATTTTTTCTCTGAGCTGCCTCAAGAGAGGTTTTCAGCCCCAAGATGGGACTCAAGCGCCTCATAAAGGTTTTCACTAGAGTCCTTATTGTATTTGTCTCTTTGTTTTTAATGAGTGGGCAAAGTGGAGGCAAAGGCTTGCTCCACTACGAGCACTGTTTTACTCAACTCTTCCATGAATTCTTGCTTGGAGAGGGGTTTCTTGTAGATTTTCAACCTATGCCCATTGACAAGCATGGGGATGACTTCCTCATCAATAGTCCTGATCAAAACTGAGCCATTGTCATGAAATCTTTCTACAATGTATGGTCCCAACCATCTTGTTCGTAGCTTGCCCTTGAAATCTTTGTACCTTGAGTCATATAACAGTGCCCAATCTCCTTCTTGGAACTGTTTCTCCTTGATGCTTTTGTCGTGCCATATCTTCCTCTATAGCTGGATTACTTCTGTGTGGAGAAGGGCCAACATCCTCTGTTAATCCAATCCATTAAGCTGGAGTAGCCTTTCCCTTTGTGCATGGCTGAGATCTAGGTCCAGCTGTGCTGCCATCCTTAGTGTTTTGTATTCAAATTCTATCGACAACAGATCCTTCTTCCCATATACCAATTCATAGGGTGTGAATCCTGTGGTGGTCTTCCATGTAGTGTTGTAAGCCCATGTGGCCTCAACTAGTCGATCTGACCAATCTTTTCTGCTGTTGCTCACTACTTTGGTAAAAATTCCTTCTAAATCTCTGTTGTTGACTTCCACCTATCCATTGGCTTGTGGATGGTAGGGGGTGGAAGTCCTATGCTTGATTGTGTGATGTGTGAGTAGGTCTTCAATCAGATTGGAGGTGAACTGGCTTCCTTGATCTATGACTAATTCTCTTGGATATCCAAACTTGTAGAAGATGTTCTCCCTCAAAATCTCGGCTAGTTTCTCTTCAGTTGTTGCCTTGATTTCCCTTGTCTCTGCCCATTTTGTCAGGTAATCGGTGCACACAATGATGTATTCTTTCTTTTTTGAAGGAGGGTTGATAGGACCCACAAAGTCCATGCCCCACTTCTCAAATGGCTTGAGAGTCACTTGAGGCTACAAGGGCATCTCATCCTTTGGAGTAGGTTTCCCCATTCGTTGACACCGATCACATTGGCTGATATACCTCCTCACATCTTGATGAAGAGTGGGCCAATAGTAAAGTGCTTGCAGAAATTTGAAGACAGTCCTCTTTGAAGCAAAATGGCCTCCACAAGGCCTATCATGACAGGTCAGGAGAATGTCAAAGACTTCCTCCTCCCTGACACATCTTCTCAGAATTTGATCTAGGCCAAGTTTGAAGAGATTGCCCCCAATCCAAGTGAAAGGGGCGCTTTTCCTCACGATCTTGCTCTTTTCTTTGGAGGATAGGTGTGGTGGGAACTGTGCTGGTACCAAGTAATTTGCTATATCAGCAAACCATGGAGAGAGTACTAAGATAGCAAACAGGTGTTCATCTCGCATCTTATCATCCACTGTGCCTTCCTCACCTGCAGGCATATTTATTCTAGAAAAAAAGTCAGCAAAAACATTTTCCTTACCAGGTTTATCAATAATGGTTAAATCAAATTGCTGTAATAAGAGAAACTATCTAATGATACAAACATTCACATCTGGTTTATTCATCAAATACCTAATTGCAGCATGATCAGTGTGTACAAAGGTCTGATAGCTTGTAATATAATGTTTGAATTTATGTAAGGAATGGACAACAACTAGGAGTTCCTTCTCAGTTACCGTGTAATTTAATTCCGCCTTTGATAAATTTTTACTTATGAAGTATATGGGATACGGTAGCTTTTCATCAAGTTGCCCTAAAGCTGCCCCTATTGCTTTGTTCAAGGCATTTGTGTGAATGTGGAAAGGTAGGGCCCAGTTTGGACCTCTCAAAATTGGGGCGGTCATCAGTTTACTTTTCAATGTATCTAAGGCTTCCTGACAATTGTCAGTCCATATGAACTCGACATCTTTTCCCAAAAGGAAAAACAATGGTGAGGCTAGCTTACTGAAATCTTTAATGAATCTTCTATAGTATCCTGCCAAACCCAAGAAACTTCGGACATCTCTCACCTTTTGAGGAGGTGAAACCTGCTGGATGATTGCTATTTTGTTGGGGTCCACCTACAATCCTTGTTGAGATATTGTATGACCTAGCACAGTCCATTCAGTCATCAGGAATTCACATTTTTCTAAACTGAGGGACAGGTTCATCTCAATACACTTGCCCAAGACTTTTCCCAGGTTAGATAGAGCTTCCTGAAAGTTAGAACCATAAGGAGTCAAATCATCCATATATATCTCTATCGCGTCATGGACCAGTTCTGAGAATATAATCAATACTGCTCTCTGGAAAGTGGCTGGAGCATTGCACAAACCAAAAGGAAGGACCCGATCTGCAAAGGTACCCTAGGGACAGGTGAAAGTGGTCTTATCTTGGTCTTCTGGGCTTATTTGGACTTGGTTATACCCGCTAAACCCATCTAGGAAGGAATTTTATTTTTTCCCTACCAGACCATCTAACACTTGATTTATGAAGGGTAGAGGGAAATGGTCCTTCTTGGTGGCCTTGTTCAGTTCTTGATAATTAACACAGATCCTCCACTTACCATTTTTCTTGGGCACCAACACTAGAGGAGAGACCCATTCACTGTCGGAGATGGGGTAGATGAATCATGCATCTAGCAACTTTTGCAATTCTTCCTTGACAATGTCTTTAAGGGCTGGATTCATCCTCCTCTAAGGCCGCATGACTGGCTTGCAATCCTCTTTAATGTATACGTGGTGAGTACAGACTGAGGGATGTACCCCTTTCATCTCCTTATAGCTCCAGGCGAAGGCATCTAGATGTTTCTTTAATAAGCTACATAATTCCTTCTCTTAGGAGGTGGGTAGAGATGAGTTGATTTTCAAGGTTCTTCCCGGGCCAAACTCTATAGTCTTTACACGGAGAGAGGTTGGGTCGGTCATACAGAGATCAACTGAGGCATTGCCTAAGGCTTCCTTTACTAGCTCTTCCAATGTCAAAGTACTGATGGATGGATTCTGAATTAAGTTTTCAATAACATCATCCTCACCTTGAGGTCCTCCTCCCATAGTAGTTTCCACTACAGGGGTGCAGAGTAGATTTCATCCTCATCTTCCTCCAACCAGAGAGGTAAATCATGCTCTAGCAAGGGCTGGGTAGGAGGATATAGGACTAATTGCTTCGACATGAGTCCATTCTTGATTGTCATGTTCTCAGCTTGGCAACTAATGTAGGCATCTGCAATAGCCAACCAAGGTCTTCCCAGAATGAGGGGGTGCCCTGTGAGCTTTGCCTTTGGCTGGATAACTAGGAAGTCAACAGGGTATTCCTAGGAGTGAATGGAGACCATTACATCTTCCACAACCCCCTCAGGGGTCACGGTAGAACGATCTGCCAACTGCAGCACTGTTGTGGTCTTTCTCAGGGAACCCTGAAGGTTGAGCTTGAGCATGGTGTCCTTTGTTATCACATTAATGGCAGCCCCTAGATCAATTAGGGTGTGAGGGATCATGGTACCATTGATGTGGACATCTACTACTGGACTTCCATGGTCTAGATACTTCGAATAGATTACTTTTCCCAACATCAGGTCGGACAATTGTCCTAGGACATTAATGGTGGGGGTATCTTTTTTCCACCACCTTGGATGCTTGAAGCACCTCTCCTTTATCATCTTGTTGTATATAGGCACATCCTTTATGGCTTGGAGAAGTGGTATCTTCACATATAGTGGTTTCAATTCTCCTAGAATCTCAGTCTCTTCTGGGGTAGGCTGGGTTGGTTCGGATAATCTCTCAGGAAAGGGTGGAATGGCTTTCAGTTCACTTTCCTCTTTATCCTCCTTGTCTTCCTACGGAGGAGGCTAGCTATCTGGGAGAACCTTCCCAGATCGGAGGTTAATCTCCTGAATCTCCACAACATAGGTTGGGAAAGATGGTTCCCCACTATAAACTTGCTGAGGCTGTCGATTATTTGGGTTCAGGTTTAGTTGAGTAGGCATTTGGGGTTGTCTTGGTGGAGCAGGAGGTAATGATGGAGGTGAAGCAGGTGGTGGAGGCAAAAGAGTGGGAGTAGAATTGTACTGGGGCCTCCACCCCTGATGAGGTACATTCCACTGAGGTTGTGGCTGAGCATAAGAGTGAAATGAATGAGCAGCTGGTTGAGCATGATATTGAGATGGATATGTCCAAGGAGGCGGTGAGGACCAGGAAGGATAAGTAGGGGGATCCAAAGAAGGCATGGAAGTGGATTAATTGGAGTTATAATATGCCTGGGATGTCCCTTACATTCCATGCTGGTAAGGCCTGGGCCCATGTGGCCTCCTTTGGTTTAAAAAATAGAGTGGCTCGGTGGCTCTTTCAACTCCTTGGTATACAGCTTTAAGTCCAAGCAAGGAAGGACACTTATCTATGGAATGATTTTCTTCACAGACTGAACAAATCTCTATGGAGTGCAATGGACATTCATTCCGAGGATGCCTTCTAGTGCATCTTGGACAAAAGATGGCCAATGCCCTCTCTTCTTCCTCTTGTTTCCTTTTGATATGGAAGGTATCCATTTGCATGGCAAGAGTCTACAACATCTCGCTCTTGAAATCTTCCAGCATGTTTCCAAGTTCACCTTTGAGGGATGAACTGGATGGAGTAGTGCTGGCTATGGGTTGAATCCCCCTACCTTTCTTTCTGGCTACCTTAGAGTGGTTTCTAAACACAATCTGGATGTCCTCATAAGGCGGTTGGTAGATGTCTCCCCCAGCCAGTAAATGGAGGGTGTCTAGTAGGTCTTCCAGGATTCCTCTAAGGAGGACTAGCTTTAGAGATGCGGGGTCAAGTGTGCACCTAGCCCTTTTGTAACTGAGATGGAATCTTTCTTCATAGTCCTCCAAGGATTCATCACTTCCCATGGTCATTTGGAAGATTTATTCCTTAGTCTCTTTTGACCTACAGTAGTCCCGATATTTGTTATTGAAGGCTTGCTGCATCTGAGCCCAAGTGGTGATGCTGTTGCCAGGTAACCCCATGAACCAGCACAATGCTGCATCCTTGAGGGTAGAAGGAAATAGTTTCAATTTCTACTCATCTTCTACATAGTCATAGTTTCGGTAGATAATAACAAACTCGAAAAAAAAGATGTCAAGATCTTCCATGGTCAGTCCATGGAAGTGGGGCAAGACTGAAGGGCTTATGTTCTTCATCTTAGTATCCCCATTGGTTTCTCGGATAGGAAAGGTACCCTCTATTCTTTCTCCATTTCCCCTAGCATTTCTATTTTCAGCCATTTATCTCAAGAGGGATGGTTTCTTCTTCTCCTTCTTCTATAGGCCCTCTGAATATCTCAGGTTGTTCTTCTAAGGGACCTTCTAGATCACTGCCACCGAAGAAGAGAGAAGGGTGGCTTTGTGATGTGGTGGGGGTGTTGGGTGGGAATTTCCCTGAATTATCTCTGTTCCTACGAGGCATGAAAATGAAATCTTTTTGATTGATTTTTTTATTTTATTTTATTTTATTTATTATTTATTATTTTATTATTTATTTATTTATTTAAATTAATTAATTTTTTTTTTATTTAATTTTATTTTATTTTAATTTTAATTTTTAATTTTTATTTTATTTTATTTTATTTTATTTATTTTATTTAATTTATTATTATTATTATTTTCGCTTGTACCTGCAGAACTAAAAATTGATTGAACAAACAAATTGCAACTAATTGAATTGAACTTGCTGAAATGAAATTACAAAACTGAAATGAAAACAAGGAAATGACTAATACACTTTTGCTGAAATATAAATTGCAGAATTGAAATGAAAGCAAGGAAATGACTAATCTACTTTTGCTGAAATGGAAATTGTAGAATTGAAAAGAAAGCAAGGAAATGCAGGAATTGAGAGATCTAATCTACTCTTGCTGAAATGAACTACTTAGCATAATGTTGCAGTAGAAAATAGAAAAAAAACAGTGATCACAAGACACTCTGACGCTTTCCCGACAACGACACAAAAAAGTGGTGAGCACCAGTATTGCAACAATAATGCTGCAACTCCTAAGGCTTCCTACTTTACTTTTATCAACCTGGTAGTTCGTAACAAACTTGGAAGCAACGGTGCTGTATGCACAAGTGTAGAGTTGTAACTAGGGTCTCTTTCACCTCTAATTATCCCACATTAATAAGTCAATCCGGGAACGTTTTGTTATTGCAAAGAGTAACTCAATCCGAGGCTATTCCTTCGAGTAATGCTTAGTAGTACAACGTTCAGAAAATACAAGAGTAAACAGATACTAAACTATGACTAGATTACTCCAAAAGGATAAAATCACACAAGACAGCTTATCAGTCAAGGGTACGAAAGCGATAACCCATCCCTCTAGAAACTGATGGAAAGGAAATTAGAGCATGGACCATAGGTCTGGGAGCTAGGTAGCGACTGCTGAGGCTCACTACAGCCTTAGACCTTCTCTCACACCAAAGCAGCGAATGCAAGTAAATGGAACGACAGAAAGTAAAATAGAACAACAAATACGAAATGGAACAACAAGTCTAAAATGGAACGACAGTAAATGGAACGGAAATCAAAAGAACTAAGTCTCGCGAGTTAGAACCAAACTGGCTCTATTGAACCAAACTCACACTCTGCGATGAAATAACAATCTTCTCGCTTAAGGCAAACTGGATGGAATGTACTTTATGAAACAACACTCATTGATGAATTATGGAACAACAGTAATCGATCATATATGCACACCTCACATTAATATAGTAATCTGACGATTAAGGATAATACGACTATGTTTCCAAATAGAATAACATCACTTTCGGATTCCAATAATCGGGATTTCAAATGAATCCAATAACAATAATATTCAGTACAAACGCTCTGTAACAAAAATAACTGGTTTAGACTAATAACATGCGATCAACTCTGAAAAGATTCAATCATGCAATGCAGAGTCACTACATGGATTTCCTGAAAGAACTATTAATGAATTAATCGTAGCAGAGCATGGAATAGCACATGAAAAGCATATCAGATTACCGAGCAATAAAGATAAGCAAACCACGCAGGAATCAAGTTATAATGATACAAAAGAAAGTGTCCTTTGGAGCCGGGCCCTTAGCTTCCAATGGTACACCACCTTAGATTACTCCAGACGCAAAGATGAAATAAACACCAAGTCTTTTATATTAACGCATCAACGGACGTACAGTAAACCAGGTCTCAGTGAGACTCGATGATCAAAGTTTAGTCTGAAACTAAAAGTTACAAAAAAAGTCCCTTTGCTTAACGATGCTGTTCCTTTTTATAAAAGTAACGACGGGGATATCTAGGTAACAAAAATAAGTAAAACAACGATCCCTCAGGATCAAAGATCCTGAGGGATTCACCAAGCTGTTAATCCCTTTTTCGCCAAATTGGTATCCCTTCTTCCTTTCCTGGGTTATTCTGCTTTGATCTGCACGATCTCGTTTGCATTCGGTTCCCTTATAGAGGGACAATAGTTATTCCTCCTCTGTCTTTCCCTTTTGAACGACAACTCTTCGTTTCCACCTTTCCCTGCATATAAAAATGACAATTATCAACGATTAAGCTTCCCATGTTAATTCTTACACGTTTTATTAGAATTCTTTATTTCTTTGAGTTCATGATGCAGAAAAGGTTACAAATGTTACTGAAAAGCGACTAAGTTGTTTGTCAAAAGCATACCTTTTGAGTGCTCCACACACCCCCCTGCTTACCCTGTTTCATGCCCTCATGAAAACATTATAGTTGACATGCAAGGTGGTAAGAGAATAGGCCGGAGAGGGAACCTCGTGTGGAGGCCTACAACCGTGATGAGCAACTAGATCATCAAAGAACTGATTTATTTGACCTGCAGGCATTTCATACAAGGCCTGATATCCGGGTGCAAGGTGCCAAATGATTGGACTACGAAATCGATACCCTAACCAGGATGGCCCTGCTTGCAGAATACGCTCCCCATAAAGGTTCAATCGGCTGGCAGCCAGCTCAAAATTTTCGTATTTGAATGGTTCCCTAAGCTGGATGTTTGGGCTAGAAGTTTGGTATTGGAATTTTGCAGCATCGATGGCGAGGTCTTTAATAGTCAGAAAATATTCCAGACTGTGTCGGATTAGGTCTTCGTGCATGGGTCCTAATATCTCGATGACATCCTGGGTCCTCATAAGGTTCCTATGTGCTCTCCATAACATCACTGGGTCTCTAGGCTTGGCTCTCACCCACAAGTCTAGGCTATTTTCCTGTCTCTGAAAGGTGTTATAAGCTCTGAGCCATTTCAGCTGATTAACCCCAAATGAAATGAAGACTTGCAATTGTATGTCACCAACAAAAGGGCCATGATTTAAGTCAGTTTCCTGGTCTAGCACGAGGTTGTGCAAGTAAAATTCGCACAATAATCTTTGAACCTTAATTCCATAATGCTTGCAACAATCTATGAAATCATTAACAGTATTGATTTGGATAGGGGCACCCTCCCTAACAACTTTTATCTTTAATCGTAAATATCGTTCAAGCAAAAATAAAGCATAGTTTTTAGCAGGGGCCCTACAGGTCAGAGCATCATTATACAAAGAACACACAGTGTCCATCTGCTTAATAACAATATCTAATTGACGAGTTACTTTGGCAACCTTTTCTTGCTCCTTTTGCCATCCTTCGAAGGCCTGGCTCTCGGACTGACTAATATTCCGAAGTTGCTGTTGTAACTCCTCGTATTTCTCCTGGGGGACTGTTTGTTCTCTCAGCTGTTCAGCTTCTTGCTGAGCTTGCTTCATCATCTTGTGCAAGGTTCTTGTTTTTGGATCCTTTTTCCATAGAGCCGTAGAAGCAGGGAATTTTACCTGAACCTTTTTGTTATGCTGTTTGGAGTTCAGAACCCGAATTACCCCTGAGGGTGGTGCCTATGTTTGGGTCTTCTTACTCTCTTTTTCTTTCTTAACACGAATGAAAGGTTGCTGTGGTCCCCCTGTTATTGGAACATCTTCCTGTTCCTCTGCCTCAATTGGAATGTCAGTCCGTTCTTCAGGGTCAATTGGAACATTAGTTTGTTCTTCAACGTCATTTGGAACACCAGTATGTTCTTCAATGTCATTTGGAACAACAGTTTGTTCTTCAATGTCATTTGGAACGACAGTAGGTCTTCCAGCGGGGTTTGGACTAACAGAGCGGCTATAAGTCCTTCGTCTTCTTGTCCTATGGGATTTTGCTGCAGTGGCCCTTTTTCTTTTCCTTGTGGTCCTTCGTATCCTCAGGTTGGCTTTCAGAATCCGAATTTTCTGTCGGAGCTGGGCTATAGTGTTTAGCAACCTCTGCTGTTTCCTCCTTAATTTCTTAATTTCCATTGCCTCAGCAGAGGGTTCATGACTGGCCCTTAAATCTGCTGCTACTCCATCTAGAATTTCTTCTGGTGTCTTGGGAACAGATTTTTCCCGATTGGTGTCTCTTATTTCCTCATCATGAACGGGCAGGTTTTCTTCTCCTGCCTTTTCTGCATGTGATTTCTCAGGCGTGTCTTCCTCCGGAGGTCCGTCAGGGAGGCCTGCTGGGCTGGAGGGTTGGCCATACTCCCCCATATTGGCCAGGATTGCAGCCAATTCATCTTCACCCACAGGGTCCTGCAGCGGGATGCCCTGCGGCTGTACTACTTCCTCCTCTTGATTGGACTGCTCAGTGACTGCCTTGGAGTGTTCAGTTTCTATTTATGTTTCATAGTGCTCGTCTCCCTCCTCGACTCCTTCTTCGGGCTGCTCAGCCTCGGCCCCAAATTGCTCAGCATTTTCTTCGGAAGTCCTCCTTCTGGTTCTGGAGGTTCGTCTGTAATCTCGATTGGCTGGCTGGTGGTCTCCTGGATCTTTTCCAGCCTCCCTCATATCCGAGCCAGCCGGGATGATTTCCTTGGTCTCTTAGGTTGTTCGGGTGTACTTGCAACATGTTTTTCTGCTACCAATTTTCTGGGTTCTTCTGGTCGTTCTGGTGTATTTGAAGAATGTTTTCGTTTTGGAGCAACATGTTTTTCTGCTACCAATTCTCTGCGTTTTTCTGATCATTTCGGTGTGCTAGAGGAATGTTTAGGTTTTGGGGATGGTGCACCCAATCCCCCCTCGATCATTGCAATGAACTCCTCCCAGCTGCTCTACTGTTGAGTGAGACTATGACTCACTATCAATCGAATCAATCCATGGTGGCTAACAACTGTTTCTACGTGCTTTGCCTTTTTCAAGCTTTGGGCCGCATCACGTAATAATGAATTTAAGAGTGCAGGCAAATTTACAGAACATTTTTCTTTCAAAATAGCTAAGAGTTTAAGATGACGTGGTCTTACCACGTCTTTCCTCCCTTCGCAAGTGATGTAGCTCTGCACTATCTTTGCTAATTCGGTCCAGGGTTCCCCTAATGTTGCTGGAAGAACTCCCTTCCCCTTAGCTATCAAGCTTTGGCCTTCATCCTGGAAAATCTCCATAATCTTTTGTAGTCTTTCTTTCTTCAGCGTCCATACAGGTCCGACAGCTGGTAGTCCCGAGACTTCTGCAATTATATCATCAGTGACCGCTATTCGTCTCTCTCTTACTATGGAGTAGTTCTCCTGCAGATTTTGCAGAAACTCCAACGCCACTGTTTCATTCGATTCTTGTAGGCGACTGAAATAATTCAGCCACCCTGCCTTTTCTAGGATCTCCCGGGCAGTAGAAGAGACTGTCAACTCCTGAGGTTCGCTTCGGATTGCCTTCCCCCCATGCTTCCACTCAGAATTCTCAATGGAACAGCAACTACCTGTGCTGTTTGATACGCAGAGAGGGTGATCGTCGCAAGGTTTTGGAAAAGAACACAAAGTATGCAACAAAATAGGATCGTGGATGGAAACTTTCGTAAAATAGAATTATCATACCGTTAAACCATGCCATACCTTCGTACACTATCTTCCCCGAATGGTGTGCTGACACGTAATCCGTGGAGTAATGAGGTTACCTTCCCCCCCCCGCGATCTGATAGGCTGTCCCAACCGTCAAATAGAGGAGCAGCAACCATTCTGAAACAGAGTCATAAAGGAACAACATATGAAATTATGCCATGTTTTAGATAGACAACGAAATACCAAAATCGAGGCAAAAAGGTGGATCGCGTTTTACATAAGAGCCTGCGTGATATGATGCGAGGCCGGGGGATGGGACGTCTGTCAAGCGTACGAAATCTCCAACGGTCATTGTCAGTTCTGTTGCCATGATTGGTGGTAATGAGTGTTCATGCGATGTATACATCGGGACATAAAATATGATCTATTCATAGGATATAAGAGACAACGAAGTATTGATATCATACCTATTGGTGTAACCATTACGACTTCAATACCATTAACAGAGCTCTGCTGCCAACAGGTGTTCATAACCTTGGCAGAGTTGTTTATTTCACCCCCGGAACCATGATCCTTTGTGTGTATTTTGAAGAGTATTTTGTCAAAATGTAGGCCATTATGCTGGCTTGATAACCAGGTAGCCATAATGTCGTTCACAAGGTAGGTGCGAAACGTGGGCAGGCCGGCTCGTAATGAGACCCCCTGTTCCAAGGTCTGTTTATTTAGTGTACCTTTGGACCATATCCCTGGTGTGGTGGCCATAATGGGAATGCCACTTCGCTTCCATCCTTATGATCATGGTAGGCTGGCTCTTGATGAGACTCCCTATCCTCCATTTGACAATTGATAATCCATTTTTACTTTTTTTTTTTTTTTTTTTTGCAGAGCATTTTTTCTCATTTATTTACACATAAGGGTGGTTCAGCGCTCCTTAAGAGTGGGGAATGGTGGAAGAAGTCTTATCATCCCAACAGGAAGATATAAATCCTCTGCTCTTATCCCTAAGTAATAATTAAAAAAAAAAGATTTTTTTTAGGGAAATCGTCATGATAAAGATGACCAACCAGAGCAACGGTAATAAGACAATGACAACGAAGATGAGAAGTAAGTGTGTCCCTCCTCTTGTCCTCTTATCAATACTAGGCCTTATAAAGATAGCAATCTATGATCCGCTGACTTCGGTATGTCATGATTTATGTTCATTGCATAAGTGCATAGCTGTATCTTAAAGATTGGAGAGAACATGGGCGAAAAGCATCCTCAATATCATCAAAGAGAGCAAAAACATGTCGATGGTGTTCCTTTTGAAAAAGGAACAACAGAAAAGAATCCATGCAAACAAATACTTGAGACGCCGTTTCTTTAAAAGGAACAAAAGAAGAACAAAAATGCAGGAACAACAGAAAAGCAAAAATGCTGTTCCTTTTGAAAAGGAACAGCAGAAAATCACAAATGTTGTTCCTTTTGAAAAGGAACAACAGAAAATCACAAATGCTGTTCCTTTTGAAAAGGAACAGCAGAAAATCACAAATGCTGTTCCTTTTGAAAAGGAACAGCAGAAAATCACAAATGATGTTCCTTTTGAAAAGGAACAACAGAAAATCACAAATGCTATTCCTTTTGAAAAGGAAAAACAGAAAATCACAAATGCTGTTCCTTTTGAAAAGGAACAGCAGAAAATCACAAATGCTGTTCCTTTTGAAAAGGAACAGCAGAAAATCACAAATGTTGTTCCTTTTGAAAAGGAACAGCAGAAACACAACAATGCTGTTCCTTTTGAAAAGGAACAACAGAAACACGCAAATGCTGTTCCTTTTGGAAAAGGAACAGCAAGGACATGCAGAATGCAAAAATTAAAATGAAAAAAAGAGAAAGATCAATGAAAATGTAAAGAAAACATATATACAAAAACTTATGTACAAGTTATAAAAAAAATGAATTCCTTACTGAATTATAGGTGAGGAAGATTTTGCTTCCTCTCCTAAAATTTCCATATCAGTGTCTCGACGTAGCTGCTGACAGAAGGATTCCTGAGTGAGTGGCTTGCGATAGAGACGAACTCGGTGGCCATTTACCTTGAATGCATATCCAGAACCGTCGATTGTGATCAGAGTGAGGGTCCCATTATCATGTACTTTCTAGATTTCGTATGGTCCCAACCAACGAGTCTGAAGTTACCCCGGGAAGTCCTGAAACCGAGAGTCGTATAACAGAGCCAGTCTCCTTCGTGAAAGACTTTGTTCTTGATGAGTGCATCATGCCATTTAGCTCGCTGCTGTTGAATAAGTGTTGTATTCTGTAATGCAGAGAGCCTGATTTCGTCCAATTCATTAATCTGCTGTAATCGATTGATTTGTGCCTCACTTAGATCTAGGCCAACTTCCTGTGCAGTTCGTAGCGTTTGGATTTCGAATTCTATGGGGAAAATAGGTTGTTTTCCAAACACTAATTGATAGGGTGAATAACCGGTGGTACTTCTCCATGTGGTTCTATAAGCCCACAGTGCTTCAGGTAATCGGGCGGCCCAATCACGCCTATGTGACGCAATGGTTTTTGTTAAAATTGATTCTATTACCTTGTTGCTACTTTCTACTTGCCCATTCGCCTGCGGGTGATATGGGGTAGTAATTTTATGCTGGACGTGATAATTGTTAAGTGTTGCAGCTAATTTGTTTCCGGCAAATTGTGGTCCTCCATCTGTAATTATTTCTCTCGGAAGGCCATAACGTACAAACAAATGGAACAGGAACTGTATTACAGAATCTTCTGTAGCTCTAGGCAACGCTTCGGCCTCAACCCATTTGGTGACATATTCTGTCGCCACCAAGATATATGTTCTCTGATTTGATGATGGGTTGATGGGTCCAACGAAATCAAGAGCCCATCGTTCAAATGGTTCAATGACTAATTGTGGCCTCAGAGGCATTTCGTCGGCTTGACCAGGTCGTCCTGCTCGCTGGCAGCTGTCACAGGCTTGGACAAATTTCTTCGCATCTTTGAAAATTGTAGGCCAGTAGTATCCTGTCTGCAATACTTTATGTGCTGTTCTTTTTTCAGCAAAGTTTCCCCCACATGGTCCGTCATGACAGGCTTTTAAGATGTCGAAAATTTCATTTTCTCGAATACATCTCCTAATTTGCATGTCTGCCCCTGTGTGAAACAAATAGCCCCCAATCCATGAAAATCGAGTACTTTTCTGAACAATCTGCTTACGTTCATTAGGGGTTAAGTGTTTTGGTAGCTTACCTACTACAAGGTAATTGGCAACATCAGCATACCAGGGTGTTTGAACAGCAACAGCAAACAGGTGCTCATCAGGAAATTGATCTTCCACTACTGCTGCTTCAATTGATTTTGGTATTCGTGAGAGAAAATCGGCTACAGGGTTTTCCTTGTTAGGTCGATCCTTGATTGTGATATCGAACTCCTGCAATAAAATCAACCATCTAGTTATTCTAGCATTTGTAACAGGCTTATTTGCCAAATATTTGATAACAGAATGATCTGTATATAAAATAACGGGGTAGCCTGTGATATAATGTCTAAACTTATTGACAGCATGTATTACAGCCAGGAATTCTTTTTCAGTGACAGTGTAATTTAATTCAGCAGGGGATAAATTTTTGCTGATATAGTAGATAGCATATGGTTTTTTATCCTCTTCCTGCCCAAGGACTGCACCGATTGCTGTATCTGAGGCATCAGATGAGATTTGGAATGGTAAATTCCAGTTTGGTCCTCGAAGTACTGGAGCTGTTGATACAAGCTTCTTTAATTCCTTGAAAGCACGGTCGCATTTTTCTGTCCACAAGAAATCAACATTACCAGTTAGTGCATATAGAGGTGCAGCAATGTGTGAATAATGTTCTATAAATCATCTATAATACCCAGAAAATCCAAGAAAGTTGCGTACCTCTGTTTGAGTAGTGGGGGTGGGGATAAGCAAAAGTATTTGAATTTTGGCCAGGTCTACCTGAATGCCAGCTGCTGAAACATAGTGTCCTAGAATGAGCCCTTCAGTCATCATCATATAACATTTTTCGTGGCTTAAGCAAAGCCTAGTAGCAATGCAACGTTGTAGGACTTTTTCTAGAGTGTCTAAAGCTGGATCAAAATCATCTCCATATGGTGTAAATTCATCCATGTACACTTCAAGTCCATCATTTATTAAATCTGCAAAGATGCTAAGGACATCCCTTTGGAATGTAGCAAGAGCATTACATAGGCCAAAGGGTAGAACTCGATAGGCAAACGTTCCCCAAGGACAAGTAAAAGTAGTTTCATCTTGGTCTTCAGGGGCAATCTGAATCTGATTGTATCCACTGAAGCCATCCAGGAAAGAAAAGAATTTCTTTCCTGCTAAAGTGTCCAATACTTGGTCTATGAATGGGAGAGGGAAGTGATCTTTCTGTGTGGCTTTATTTAACTCCCTGTAATCCACACAAATCCTCCATTTCCCATTCTTCTTGGGTACCACCACAAGCGGAGAGACCCATTTACTATCGGAAATAGGATAGATGAAATTAACGTCTAAAAGTTTCTGAAGTTCAGCTTTTACAACAACTTTTAGATGAGGGTTGAGTCTTCTTTGCGGTTGACGAACAGGTCTTGCATCTTTTTCTATATAAATGTGGTGGGTGCACAATTGGGGATCAATCCCTTTCATATTAGGGTAATCCCACGCAAATGCTTCTTGATACTTTCGTAACAGATGGACGAGCTTTATTTCTTGGTCCGGTGTGAGGTTGGCATTGATATTTAGAGTCTTTCCCGGTTCAATTTCCACTACTTTACTGTTGGCAACAGCAGTCACAGGTATTGTTTGGTCATGCGCATCTTTCAAAGGATCTTCTTCTAGTTCACTATCAAATGCTGCTTCTATCATGAAACACTGTGTGAGAGATCTAGATTCAGTTTGACTAATGAAATTATTGATGGCATCGTCTTCTGTTTGGTATTTAAAATCTAGAGCCTTCTGTACAGTCAATGGGGATCTGATATTGTCAGTAAGGTATGACACAGGGTGCTGGTTAGTTTTTATCATTGTAAGACTTAGCTATGCTAGAGGGTATAGAACTAGATTTTTAATATCTGGTCCTCTAGTTATAGTCATGTTTCCCTGCCGAAAACCAATGTAAGCATCGGCAGTAGCAAGCCAAGGTCTACCTAAAATTAGCGGATGTCCATCCAGTCGGGTTTTTGGATTAATTATCAGGAAATCGGTTGGGTATTCCCAGGAATCTACAGAAACCATGACATCGTATAGAGTACCTTCTGGTCGAACTACAGATCGGTCGGCCAATTCTAACAAAGTAGAAGTAGGTTCTACTGATGTAATGCTGAGATTTTGGCAAGTAGAGGTTGTCAAAATATTAATTGCAGCTCCTAGATCAACTAAAGCTTTAGTTAGGGTCTGACCATAGATTTGAACAGTTACGATTGGATTTCTGGGATCTTCATATTTAATGGGTGTCTCTTTTCCTGATAACAGGTCAGATAAAGTACTGACTACTTAAACTCTTGGGTTAGTGGTTGCATTCCTCCTTGATTTTTTTATGCACAATTCTTTTATAGTTTTTGTGTATATAGGGATGTCTTGAATGGCTTGGAGGAATGGAATTATTATGTACAGATTTTGTAACTCTCCCAGAATGTCAAAGTCTGGATATTGTATAGGTCGTGGTATGACTAATCGTTCCGGGAAGGGAGGAGAGGATGTACTTGCTTGATGATGGGTCTGCTCCTTATTTACACCCTCTTGTTGTAATGGCTGTTCTATTGGTAACTGATATTCAATGTAAACTGTTTTATCTCCCTCCGTTTCTATTATACGTCCAGATCTTAACTGAAGATCATTGCACTCCCTTAGGTCAGGTCCGATTTCTGATGATTCCATGATTTGGAGGGATTGGACCGGTCTATTATTTGGATTGGGATTGGGTTGGGCTGGGAGTTGCGGTCTCAGATTAGACTGGGGGTTTTGTTGTAAAGCTGGCAGAGTCGGTTGAGGGAGTGGAATAGTTCCTGCTGGTTGATATGTCAATTTTGGCCAGTTTGTCTGCCAGGGTGAACCTTGTGAAGTAGGGGGAATCCATTGTGGAGGATATGAGTTATTCTACCAATATGGTGGGGCGTAAAGAAAATTCGGCCAGCCAAATTGGCTTGCCTGATTCATCCACGGATTTGGAGAAGGAAACAGCTGTGATGACCAGTTCGAAAATGGGGGTTGAGATTGGTTTTGCCACATACTATATTGCTGAGCATTATACTGCGGAGGCTGGAAAGAAGAAGTTGGGTCTGAAAACATACCAGATTGCCTTGGTTGCCATTGGCGACGCAGGTTAATGAAGTATGCTAATTCTGGCTCTTCTTCCGATTCCTTATATACTGCCTTCAATCCAGGAAGTGAGGGGTAGCTCTCAGTAAGGTGATCTTTTGTACAGATAGCACATGTTTGAACTGCATCCAGTGGACATTCCTTGTGGCTATGTTTTCTTCTACATCGGGGGCAGAAAATCTCCAAATTTTGTTCCACCTCCATCTGCTTCTGTTTAGCCTACACAATATCAAGTTGTGTAGTTAATGTCCCCAGAATATCAGTTTTAAAATTTTCTAATAAATTTCCAAGTTCTACACGTGTTACTCCTTCTGTTGATATTTTTTTATCTCTGACAAACCGATCATATTCTGCTGGTTTTATCCTTGTGCTGCCTCTCGAACTCCTGATACATAAATCAATGATGTCAGCAAAATTCTCTTGATAAATATCCCCTTTTCCCATGATATTTAATGTTTCAATCCATTGTTCCTTCATGCCTCTGATCAATGCAGTTTTTAACACATTATTAGGCAGAGGTAGTGATGCATAGGGAGATCTCTGTAAATTATAATGAAAACGTTCTACGTATTACTCTAATGTTTCATTTGGTCTAGCTGTCATTTGGAATATTTCATCTTTTAATTCTCTAGACCTACAATAATCCTGATATTTCTTTAGGAAGGATTCTTTCATTTGTTCCCAGTTATTTATGACTCCACCACCTAAACCCATAAACCATCTTAAAGCCGCCCCTTTCAAAGTGGAGGGGAACAATTTTAATTTCTAGGGGTCAGTGGTGTAATCATATCCCCTGCATAGCACATCAAATTCAAATAAGAATGCATCGGGGTCCTCTGATGTAAGTCAGTGAAATGTAGGAATGTGTTGAAGAGGGATTGCTTTCATGGGAACATTTGTTGCGGAATCCACTATAGGATATTGCAATGTAGAAGTTTGAGTATTTGGCTGATTCTGCGCCATGGGATCGAATATATGCCAATAACCTTCCGGGATTTCTAGGAGGGTATTCCTAGGCTGAGAAGGAACGACCTTGACAGGGATTGTTTTAATAACACTTCCCCTATCTGGAATTTTTGTCTGAGGAAATGGGATGTCTTCAATAATAATTTTTACCGCGCTCCCCTTATCTGGGCTATTTAATGGCTGAATTATCCTAGGAGGAGACCTTGGCTCCCCTACATCCCCTGTTTCCCCTTCTCCTTCACAAAGATTGCTTAGATTCCCTTCTTGCAGTCGTTCTGGAATAGAATTTTCAATTTCTTGAAAGTCCTGTTCATCAGTCTGACTATGCACCTCAGCAAAGGCTACAGATGGTGATCCTGTGGCCTGAAGGGAGCTAGTAGGCTGTTTAGAATTGATCTTTCTGGGGCCTACTGATGGTTGAGATTCAGTTTTCTTATAGATTTTGTCTATGAAGGTTGTTCGGCCAAGGGTCATCGGCCCTTTGGCTTTTTCAGGTTTGGATGGAGTTTTGATATTCTTTTCTGGCTTTTTCTGCTTAGTCATGCACTCTAATAAACTACTAAATCCTATTCAACCAGTAATTCTGCTAGGAGAGCGGACGGTGGAGCAGGGCTTTTACATGCTCTGTACGCAGGTTCTTACCTTCCATTTTTAAAATCCAACTCTCCCCTAGTAGATTCGCACACTACTCTGTAAAAGACAAATGGCTATACTCTTTCCCCGGCAACGGCGCCAAAATGTAGAGTTGTAACTAGGGTCTCTTTCACCTCTAATTATCCCACATTAATAGGTCAATCCGGGAACGTTTTGTTATTGCAAAGAGTATCTCAATCCAAGGCTATTCGTCAGAGTAATGCTTAGTAGTACAGCGTTAAGAAAATACAAGAGTAAACAGATGCTAAACTATGACTAAATTACTTCAAAAGAATAAAATCACACAAGGCAGCTTATCAGTTAAGGGTGCGGAAGCGATAACCCATCCCTCTAGAAACTGATGGAAAGGAAATTAGAGCATGGACCATAGGTCTGGGAGCTAGGCAGCGACTGCTGAGGCTCACTACAGCCTTAGACCTTCTCTCACACCAAAGCAGCAAATGCAAGTAAATGGAACGGCAGAAAGTCAAAATAGAACAGCAAATAGGAAATGGAACAACAAGTCTAAAATGGAACGGTAGTAAATGGAACAGCAATCAAAAGAACTAAGTCTCGCAAGTCAGAACCAAACTTGCTCTATTGAACCAAACTCACACTCTGCGATGAAATAACAATCTTCTCTCTTAAGGCAAATTGGATGGAATGTACTTTATGGAACAACACTCATTGATGAATTATGGAACAACAGTAATCAATCATATATGCACACCTCACACTAATATAGTAATCTGACAATTAAGGATAATACGACTATGTTTCCAAATAGAATAACATCACTTTCGGATTCCAATAATTGGGATTTCAAATGAATCCAATAACAGTAATATTCAGTACAGACGCTCTGTAACAGAAATAGTTAGTTTAGACTAATAACGTGCAATCAACTCTGAAAAGATTCAATCATGCAATGCCGAGTCACTACACGGATTTCCTGAAAGAACCATTAATGAATTAATCGTAGCAGAGCATGGAATAGCACATGAAAAGCATATCAGATTACCGAGAAATAAAGATAAGCAAACCACGCAGAAATCAAGTTATAATGATACAAAAGCAAGTGTCCTTCGGAGCCGGGCCCTTAGCTTCCAATGGTACACCGCCTTAGATTACTCTAGACGCAAAGATGAAATAAACACCAAGTCTTTTATATTAACGCATCAACAAACGTACAGTAAACCAGGTCTCAGTGAGACTCGATGATCAAAGTTTAGTCTGAAAACTGAAAGTTACAAAAAAAAGAGTCCCTTTCTTAACGATGTTGTTCCTTTTTATAAAAGTAACGGCGGGGATATCTAGGTAACAAAAATAAGTAAAACAGCGATCCCTCAGGATCAAAGATCCTGAGGGATTCGCCAAGCTGTTAATCCTTTACTTTTCTTTCCCTTTTTCGCCGAATTGGTATCCCTTCTTCCTTTCCTGGGTTGTTCTGCTTTGATCTGCTCGATCTCGTTTGCATCTGGTTCCCTTCTAGAGGGACAACAGTTATTCCTCCTCTGTCTTTCCCTTTTGAACGGCAGCTCTTCGTTTCCACCTTTCCCTGCATAGAAAAATGACAATTATCGGCGATTAAGCTTTCCATGTTAATTCTCACACGTTTTATTAGAATTCTTTATTTCTTTGAGTTCATGATGCAGAAAAGGTTACAAATGTTACTGAAAAGCCACTAAATTGTTTGTCAAAAGCATACCTTTCGAGTGCTCCACACCAGCCTCTAGCATTTCTGCAACCATAAGTTCAACTTCACTCTTTTGGACATATGGATATCTTTACGGCTTGATGTTTGGAGGAGCACTTCCTGGAATCAGATGAATAGCATGATCATGATCACACATAGGTGGGAGACCTTTGGGAGTCTCAAATACCTTGGAATGATTGTCCAGGACTTTTTGGAGATCTGGATAAATAGATGATTCCGATGTGGAAACATCTAGCGAACATAATTGTGCAATTACACCTCTTTGCTCCTTTTTAGAAGCTTTGTCATACCATTAGAGCTGATTATCTTTCCTGGTTTCCCTGCAATACCCCTTAATTCAACTTCCTTTCCTTCCGTAGAAAATTTGATGAAAAGTTCTTGAAAATTAAAAGCTATTGTAACCAAGGATTGTAGCCATTGGACTCCTAGTACAACATCAGCACCTCCCATTGGAATGGAAAGCATTGGGCTAGTCAATACATATTCTCCCATGGATAACTTGATATTATGGCACTTTCCCAAGCAATTTATTGTTCCTCCATTTGCAATCATCACTTGACACTCTGGTGCTGGATATAGGAAGCAATTCAATTCTTTTGCTACCCTACAATGAATAAAATTGTGGGTGCTTCCTGAATCAATCAACACTATTACCTTTTTCTTCTTGATTTGTCCTTCTATCTTGATGGTTTGAGGAGTGGTAATTCCCGCCAATGCATTACAAGATATGGTCGGATTCATTTGTTCTTCATCTAGGCTTGTTCCTGGAGTATATATCCTCTTCTTTTGACATTTCTTGCTCCTTTTCTTCTTCCTCTTCACAATCTATGTAGAATAATTTCTTCTCAGCACACTTATGACCTTTAGTGTATTTGCTATCACAACTGTAACAAAGCCCTTTTGCTCTTTTTTCTTCCAATTGTT
>APFE030747458.1:195660-220019 GCA_000404065.3 Pinus taeda | reverse complement strand
AGATCTTAAGATATTCAACCCAAAAGCATACACAAGCCAAATGATCTCCTTTGCGTTATATAGGCAAGCTCTTCCTCAAATCATGGACCAATACCACGGGCCAAAACCATAACAAACCAATACCATCAACTCAATACTAGGGATCAACACATGTGTCGAGATGCCATGGTCCAAAAACCATAGGTTCAAATTCCAAGTACTAACTACCACGGACCAAAGGTAAGTTTTCCCACATGAAATAAACTTTTCTCTGCATAAAATTCCGTGAACTTTTCTCGTGCGTACTTCTTAGTTCTCATCATATTGAGAGCCATGCCATGGGTGTTTCCATCAAGTACAACATATGTAACATATAACCATACCAGAAACATAATGCCAACATCTTGTAATATTGTAAGTATTAAGTTTTTATGTGTTTATTAATTAAATTTACATATGTCACTCAATCTTTATTTTAATTTATATGGTAAAATGGATCTTAATTTATAGCTACTATTTTTATGATATATATATATATATATATATATATATATATATAAACAAATTGAATTTTATTGCTTTTAACTTTTCATTATTAATTGGGTCAGCATCCAAATGTTTATAGTCATTTAGGGACACTTATTGTGCTATGTATTACTTTTACCCTTTTATATTTTTTTAGTTGAGCACATATGTAAACGTTTACAAAAATTTACACCACTACAATATCTATCCCATATCTTTTTGCTTTTAGATTTAGTTTTAAAAACGTTATAAAATTAAATTAAATTAAAATATTTACAAAATATTGTATTTTGAAATGACCTATGGTATTTTGTATTGGCCCATGGTATTGTAACAAAGTATATTTAGAAGTTAATAATATTCATGGTAAAGTTGAGGTGAATATTCACAGTTAAGAATCTTGTTTTATTTTAAGTTTATTGTAAGTATTAATTTTTTATGTGCTTATTAATTAAATTTAAATATGGTTATGGAATCATTATTTTAATTTATATGGTAAAAAAGATCTTGATTTATAATTACTATTTATATGTTATAGATTTTAATGTGATATGTATATTATGATTTTCTTTTATCTAAAAAATTGTTCCTAATTTTATTAAAAAAATTGAATTTAAAAAATGTTTCATCTAACATCTAATGCCTACACTTCTCTCTTATATTGGGCTATATATTGGGCTATAGAGCACCTCTCAGCGCAATATTTTATTTTTTTGTGTTTAACTCTTCCACTTTATTCTAACTTGCCTAGATGCATCTTAACTCTAAATCTACCAAGCACCAAGAGGGATCAAATCTCTTGGTATTCATTCTTTTAGAGCGAAAATAGATTTGATCCCTCTTGATGCTTGGTAGATTGGGAATTAAGAAGGATCTAGGCTGGTTAATTTCTCCCTTCAAATAGGCTATATTCCACATTAATACTATAAGCTAATACCATGAGTCATTCTTATTTTTATTATTATTTTATTTTGTTTTTAATTTTAATTTTACGTAATTTTATTTAGTCAAAAGGTTAAATTAACATTATTACATTACAATATCTTTCAAACGGTGTCTCTTCAAAAACTCATCATTAATTTATTTTTGCAATTATGTAATGTTAATAGTTTTATAAAGACCATGATCCTTCCTTTTGCCCTCTGCACCTGTTTCTTTAATAATTGGCTAGAAAAAAAATCTTACAGAGTATGTAACGGTCAAATAATGATTAACAGATGGCAAGTAATTGGTATAGCGAGGTTATACGAAGAGTGTGCAACTATGTTACATGACTACAATCTAGGTGAGTTTGGGAATTAATTGGATTACAGTGTGTGTGTAGAGTTGGTGAGGGTGTGTAGCTGTAGCACTATGCATCGGTTGATGGTAGTGAGTGACACATAGTGACTTCATTTATACATAGTTATGCAAAGAGAGAAACGGAGGGATGGGTGGCTTGGTGGTAGTGAGTAAAGGCGTGAATGACTTGAGCAATGGAGGGATGGAAGTAGTTGTGATGGACAGTCGCATTTGAGGGCTAGGATCGAATATAGGCAGTCACTTGTTGTCAGATGCCAGATAGTTTTGCACTTTCGCAACTATGTGTGTCCTGTTGGGAATGATTTTTATTTTTATTTTAATTGAAAATAATATATATATTATATATATATATATATATATATATATATATATATATATATATATATACTATTTTTTTGTTTTTCAATTTTGTTTTTTTTTCAATATATCTATTTCACCATTTTTTTTTATCTTTTTTTTTTAAATCCTTTTTTTAGTTTTCTATTATGTACTTTTTTTAACTCCCTTTTTCTAATTCTTTTTTTTTCTTTTTCTTTTTTCTTTTAATATTTTATAATTTTATTTTAAATGGCCAAGAACCTGAATGACGAAACTAGCGAAATAGAGAAACTCCAAACTTTGTGTAGCGAAATGCTTCAATTGCGATGTCGACAAGGTTGAAAAAGGATTGATGGTCAAGAATAGATCAGACTAGCTCTATGTAGCGGTTGAGCGGTCAGAGGATCAAACAACTCTGGTACCAATGTAACAAACATAATTTGTATACTTGTTAAGTAATCCAAAATAATTGGAAATTTAAAACATCTATTGAGGATAAGAGTATATATATTGAATAATAGATAAAAGAATTGATATGAGATATGATTGTTACAAATGAGGGTATGCTTATATACCTAGCTAGTTTCCTCTTCATGAATGGTCATGTCCTTAGAGATATGTCTCTTGATTAACTAATTATTATTTAATTAACTACTATTGTGGTTATTATTTATTTATTTATATTTATACTATTTTTATATAAATTATATTCATAACATCGATTTATGGAGGGATGTTCATGGTGATTTTGGGCATAGTTTTGTTATGTTTATATGGTAAACTTTTGTGTCAAGGGAAATCTAGAATTTTTTGATTGAAGGAGGGTTGAGACCCCTTCTTGGTGCTAGAAACAAGGCCGAGAGAGGATTCAAGATTTATCTCAAGAAGTAACATAGAATATTGTAGGTATGTGGAGGAAGTTTTCATGTGTTTTAGTGACTAAAGTGGTCGCAAGTTCTAAGGTGGTTGTAGGGTCTGAGGTGGTCACAGAAGTGTGTCATCTAGGGTATATAATTTCATTCATATCATTTTCCTGGACTGAGGATCTAAGGAGTTGTTCCAAGGTTCCAAATGGGGTACATTTGTTTTCTTCTGTAAGATTAATTGTTGGTGTGGAAAGGGTTGTCTTTAAGGGTGTTGAATAATAGTATTTATGTGCCCTAGATCAATCTTCTTATAGTGAGTTAAGGGGTTGTGTGTGGGTTGGTTTGAGAAGCCCATGTTCTGTGGTATTTGTTGACAAATATCCCTATTAGGTGGAATATTTATCAAGCCCTAAGTTCTGACATATTCGGAGCAACAAAGTGATGATTTGAGGGAAAAATTATTGTGCCCTAAGTTTAATGAGCTCACTGGTGTGAGGGATACTGGTTGAATACCCTAGGAGCAGACATTTTGGGAGTAGCTAGAAGGTTTCTAGAAATAATATTGTGAAGGCCTAAGTTTATTGTTATTGAAAAATCAATGCATTGATAGAGGAAGATTGGTTAGTTGATTATGTAAGTAATTTTGAAGTTGTAGAAGAACTTTTGAGCAACGAAAGTGGTGGCAAAGGGCCTCCTAAGTGTTCAAGGTATGTGGACTGTAAGGGCTACTGTGAGCGATTCTTTAGCAGGTAAGTCAAGTGTGCCTTATTTAAGGGAATTTCAATAGTCATAAGTTGTTGACATCAAGCACTAGCTATTCATGTATCAAGGCTAATTGTAAGGGCTATCATCCCTAGTACAGGAGCCTTATGTTTGTTGTATTAAAATTGCAATATAATGATTTTGGGTTAGAAAAAAACTATTGTGTACTATATTGATTTATTTTTGTACATTTTCAATTGTGAAAAATGTGTTTTTGTGGCATTTTAGTGTGTATTTTATCGTGTTTTAGACATAGAAATCATTCTAAAGTGCAGAGGGAAAATGAATAATAGGGAAATAGAGATATAAGGAAAATGATAAGGGTTTGAGAGACTGTTTTTATGTGTGCGTTAGAGAGAGAGGAAAAGGGGTGAGTGATATGGATGTACAAGGGAGACATACAAGGGAATAGAGAGAGAGAAGGAAAAAATGAAAGGCGGTGAGATAAATAAAGGATACATAGGGAGAGATGGGACAGAGAGGGATAGGAGGCAGCATGGAGGGTAGAGAGAAATATATAGGGAGAGAATAAAGGGAGGGAGAGATATGAAGAGAGAGAGAATGAGGGAATGTGAGAGGGATGACAGGTTAGATAGGGATAGGAAAATAGAGTGGAAAAGAGAGTGGGTTAGAGAGAGTGTGTGTGTTAGAGAGAGAGAGAGAGAGAGACAAAAGTGTAGGAGAGATTGTGTGTGTGTGTGCATCTGTTTGTGAGAGATACTAGGAAAGGGGGAGAGGTGGGGGGGAGAGAGATAGAAGGAAGGAGATAGAAGGAAAAAGTGGGGGAATGGTTAGAAAGATAGGGGAAAGGGGGAGATATAGAGAGATGGATGTAGAAAGAAGACATAAAGGGCAGGAGAGATAGGGAGAGATGGATATAGGAGGGAGACATATGATATGGGGAGATAGGGGGAAATTAGGGAGAGAGAGAGAGAGAGAGAGAGAGAGAGAGAGAGAGAGAGAGAGAATTGGGGAGTGAATATGGTGAAGGGAAGGAATTCGAATGCATTAGTAATGTGCATACATTCCTACTCCAATGTCATCCAAGAACTAAAAGTGAGGATTGTGAAGTGAAGGAATGTACACACATTTTAATAATGCACATGCATTCATGCCCCACTCTCATGGGAGAAATAAGAGAGAGATTTATGGGAGGAATAAGGATATAAAGAGATGGGGGTTAGAGACAAAAATCAAGATGGAGACATGGAAAGTGAGAGAGTCTAAAGGGATAGGAAAAGGGGGAGTGAGAAACTAGATGATGGGGAAGAGTTTCTGTTAGATACAGAGAAGGAGACAAGGAGAGATAGAGAGAGATGGGGAAGAAAGAGAGTGTGTTTTTTAGAGAGAGGGAGGGAAAGGAGGAGAGGTGGGGGGGAGAGAAAGAGAGAGATAAAGTGAGATATAAGGAAAAAGAGAGGCGGTTAAAGATATAAAGAAGGATAGGAGGAGAGGTAAGGGGAGGGAGGACTAGATATAGGAGGTATACATATAATGGGAGAAAGAGATAGATAAGGGAAATAAGGAAAGGGGGAGGGATATAGAAAGAGCAAGATATAGGGAGAGAGATGACAGAGATGGATACAAGTAGAAATATGTTGAGAGAGAGAGAGTAGGGGGTAAGGAGGGATACAGATAGGGGGAGGGAGAGATATGGAGAACGATAGTTTTAAAGGATAGGGAACTGGAGAGAGGTGTAATTAGGGAAGGGGAGAAAGAAAAAATGAGGTATAAGCAAGAGGGATGGAAGGAGAGATAGTGATATAGAATGGAATGTAGAGGGAAAAATAAAGGGGGTAAGAGAGATTGTGTGTTAGAGGGAGGGAGGTAGAGCATGAGAGTGTGTATGTGTGTTAGAGATATAGAGAGTGGGATGAAAAGAGGGAAAGAGAGGTATGTATAAGGGATACATACAATGGGAAGAGAGGGCAAGAGGTAGAGAAAGAGGAAAAGAGAATGAGGTTAGCAAGAGACAGAGAGAAGGAAATGGGAAGAGGTGAGTGGGGGAAAGAGAGGGAAATAGCTGTAGGAGGGATACATACATGGGAACAAAGAGAGAGAGAGGGGGAGAGAGGGAGGGGGATAAAGAGATAGAGAGATGTGGAAGGAATAGAGATAGTAGATATGGGGGAAGGAGGGAGAGAGAGATGTGGGAGGCATGAAGGAGAGAGAGAGAGAGAAAAAGAGGGATATAAGAGAAAAACATAGGGACATAGATAGAATGAGAAATATTTATAGAGATAGGGAGAGGTGAAGTTATTAAGAGAGAGAGAGAGATAGAGTAGGGAGAGTTATCAAGAGAGAAATGGAGATAGGGAGTGGGAAGAGTTATCAAGAGAGAGAGAGAGGGAGTGGGGAGAGTTATCAAGAGAGAGAGGGGGAGTGGGGAGAGTTATCAAGAGAGAGAGAGGGAGTGGGGAGAGTTATCAAGAGAGAGAGGGGGAGTGGGGAGAGTTATCAAGAGAGAGAGAGAGGGAGTGGGGAGAGTTATCAGGAGAGGGAGAGAGAGAGAAAGAGAGAGGTAGGGGGACAAAGAGATATAAATATGAAGACATCATGAGATAGAGGAGGGAGATATACATGAGAGAGAGAGAGAGAGAGAGAGAGAGAGAGAGAGTTATTAGGGTAAAGGAGATAGAGGGATGTAGGGGTAACATATGGGGTGAGATTTAAAAATATAGGGGGAGACATCAAGGGAGAGATACGATGAAGAGGGGCAAGGGAGGAATGGAAAGATAAAAAGATAAAAAGGAAGATAGAACAAAAAAGAGAAGGGGGGTTGGATAGACAAACATAGAGGAAAAGAAGGAAAGGTGAGGTTGAGACATAGAGAGGGAGAGAGAGAGGTATGTAGGGGTAGCTATATAAGGGTAGAGAGAGACATAAATAAATAGATGGATACAGGAGGGAGAAATACATGGGGGAGGGGGGTGGAGAGAAGAGGGATACCAGAGGGAGACACATGAGGGAGAAGGAAGAGAGATAGAAATACATATACAAAAAGATATCAGGTAATAAGGATATAAATAAGTTTTAGAAACAATGGAAACTAGAACACTACTAATATGGTGGGGTGAATTAGTAGTGTGACCAAATTATACAATTCTTCACAAATTATACTTTTCAATCACTTTACAAAAAAATTTTAAATCAGTAGCACAACTATGTAAATCATAACATCATGATCATCATCAAGCATGTGAGAAACATATACATAAGACACCAATATTCCTCTTATTTCATTGGAAAATACAAGCTTCGACACATCATTGCCTCACAAGCTACTACTTGTAGGTTTACTAGTAGTTATTGAAAGGAACTTCTATCCATATTTTTTTATTAGTCTTCACAGAAAGGGATTGTTTCCCCTACTCATTTATCATCCTTTGCTGAAAGGGACTCTTGCCTGTGCTCACTTATCAACCTTTGCTAAAAGGGACTCTTGCCCCTACTCATTTATCAGCCTCTACTAAAAGGGATTGTTGCCCTTGAAATATAAGCTACCACTTGTTGACCTTGTTGATTCCTCTTTCATCCATTTTAAAACTAGAACCAATATACTACTTTCCTTCATAAATAATAATTTTCTCAACTTGCACTACTCACCAAGACCCACCTTACAAACACCTTCAGTAATCTACAATTATTGAACAAATCATTAACTATACCAACATCACAAATCATTAATCACCAATTCATTATTTTCCTTTTCAAAAACTTCTTAGACACAAATATTGGTCCCTGATTCAGCTCTGATCCATACCAACACTATGCATCTCATTGTACCAACTAACCAATTTCTCTGCTGCTCGAATTCTTCTTTAAATAATTATGCTTGCTAAAATTAGGTAATTTTCCTTTGGTTAGCTTCAGAGGTTCCTCCATGCATAGACTCTATTTTTGTATTTATTCTTCTTCAGCTAAATCTTTTATATGTCATATGGAGGTCATCAAACATGTCACCACTATTTAAAACTCAATCTCTGAGTTAAACTAATTAAATCTGCTGAAACAATGAATTTTGGAGTGATAGTTTGGATAATAATCTTTTGTTATCTTGCACTTGAATGCTTCTGTGAATTCTCTATTTTTTCCTTCATCTTGTTCACTTGAGTTTTCTAAATATTATCTTCAAGTTATCAAACTCTCCTTACCTATTTCTACTGGAAAAACTGAGCTTAACTGCCCAATTTTGCTATTTTGGAATTACTACACGATTTAGTAGAGGTCTTCCAATTCTAGTGAATCACCAAGTTTGGTTGTAATAGCGAAATCTTCCTCTTAACTCATCCATGTGACAATATATACCTTAAGACACTTTCACTTCATACATTGACCCATTTTTTCCCATAAGGCCCAGGGTCATGACCTTGTCCATAAATTATTAAGCGCTTATCCAACCCACACCTTAGAACTTTGTGCCTTTTGTCATATGTCACATATAAAATCATATTCTAGCACTAATCTTGGCCCCTTACTACTTTATCCTAACGCTCCTCTATTTCACCTACAATTTCCTTCGAGGACTATGCCACCAGGATGTCGTGTCTTAATGGAGTGCACCTTTTCTCTTTTCTTATTGGTTGTTGGCTCCAATGTGTGCATCCATCGTGGATCGACACTTGTCACCTTATCAGTCTTCTTTGATCACCTTTAAAACCTTTTGGGGTCAAGGGATTAGGATGAAATATCCTGGTGGGTCTACCTACTGCACTTGGAAACCAATGAAATTCACATCGAGCTAAGTTGTATTTGACAACTTCCATGTGTGTTTTCTGCCTATTCATCCCATAAGTATTCTATATTATTTTCTCAAAATCTTCCGAGATCGACCTTCATAGATGACATCATGCTCATTTTATCAATGCCACATGGTTCCATTTGAGTGGTGAAATGTTTCAGTTAGATTTGGCCCACTAGGGTATGTAAAAGGCCCTAAAACACCCACCACATGTCCACCATACTAGATTTCCATGTTGGCAGTGCTGACATCATACATGCCACCTGTGCATCAATATGTCGAGCTGGTCAATTATCTAACCACCATGTGGTTAATGGCCCCCTACCTTGTCCATGGTCACAAAAAATAACTTGTGGTTTTGTGCACCCCCCTTGTTGTTAGTGGTATTTTGGATGGGGCTCCTATCCCAAATGGTGTGAGGTCTAATTGGGACCACATATTGGGGAGACCCCTTGAATGTTTGTGGGTCTAGTACCATCAACACCTTCCAAGTTGTGTAATTTTATCCATTCAAAAATGGAACTTCATCTGAGGTAATCCAGTCCTAGTCCTTCATAATCATTGATCTTCCTTCCAACTATTAAACGGATCCTGAAGAAACCTAAATCTCCGATACCAATTGTTAGAAACAATGGAAACCATAAAACTACCAAGAGTGGGAAAGGTGAATCAGTAGTGTGAACAAATTATATAATTATTCACAAATTATACATTTCAATCACTTTAGTAATCATTTCTAAATCTACATCACAACTATGCAAATCATAACCTCGTGATCATCATCAAGCACATGAACGACATATACATAAGACATCAACCTTTCTTTTATTTCTTTGGAAAATACAAGCTTCAACTTCATTACATTATTACCCCACAAGCTAAAGGATTGTAGGTTTATTAGCTTCCATTGAAAGGAACTTCTATCCATGCTCGTTTATCAATCTTCACTGAAAGGAACTGTTACCCATGCTTGTTTATCATCCTTTGTTGAAAGGGACTCTTGCATCTTCACGTTTGTCAAACTTTGCTGAAAGGGACTCTTTCCCATGAAATAAATGCTACCACTTTCTAGCCCTATTGGTTCCCCTTTCATCCATTTTCAAACTAAAACCAATAGAACAATTTCTATCATAAACAAATAATTTTATCAACTTCAAATGCTCACCAAAAACCACCTTACAAACACCTTCAATAATCTCTAATTATTGAAAAAAGCACCAACTATACCAACAACATTAATCACCAATTCGTTTTTTTCCTTTCCAAACATCTCTCAAACACCAATATTGGTCTCTTATTCACTTCTGATGCATACCAACACTATGCATTCGTTGCACCAACAACCCATTTTCTCTACTTCTCAATTTTTTCTTTAAATAATTATGCCCACTCAAATTAGGTTCCTTGCCTTTGATTAACTTTATATATTCACCCATGCATAAACTCTATTTTTTTCTTTCTTCTGCTTCCACTAACTATTTTATATGTCATCTACAAGTCTTCAAACACTTTTATGATGTTTAAAACTAAATATCCAATTTAAACTAATTAAATATGCTCAGATAGTCAAATCCTAATTCATATTTTGGAAAATAATCTTTTGTTGTCTTTCACTTGAATGCTTGCATGAATTATTTATTTTTTCCTTTTTCCTCTTCACTTGAGTCTTCTAAATATTCTCTTTAAGTTATGAAACTCTACTTACATGTTTCTGTTGGAAAATCTGAGCTTAACTTTCAAATTTTGTTATTCTAGAATTATTATAGGATTAACAGAGGTCTTCTAATTCTGGAGAATCGCCAAGTTTTGCTTTAACAACCAAATTTGCCTCTTAACTTTTCCATGTTGCCAATATGCCCCTTAAACCCCTGGTGCTTCATACATTTGCCACTTTTTTCCCAAAAGACCAAGGGTCATGACCTTGTCCATAACCTCTTAAGCACTTATCCAACCTGTGCCTCGAATTTGTGTGCCCTTGGTCACATACCACATATAAAACCACGTCCTAGCACTAATCTCAACCCATGGCTCCTTTATCCCGATTCCCCTCTATTGTGCCTTCAATTTTATTTCGGGGCCATGCCACTAGGATGACGTGTCCCATTCATTCTTCCTTTTCTCTCTTCCCATTGGTCGTTGACTCCAATGTGTGTGTTTGTCATGTCTCTACACCCGTTAGCCTCTTGATCTTATTTGAGAAATTTTAAAACCTTCATAGGTCAAGGGATTGAGATAAGTTGTCCCGATAGGCCCGCTTGCTACATCTAAGCACCAATAAAATGCATGTTGGGTTGACTTGTCTCTCACAACTGCTATTTGTGCCTACTGCCTAGTCATCCCATAACTCCTCTCTATGATCCACTCAAATTCTTTCTGGGTTGACCTTTAGGGATTACATCATGCTCATATCCTCAATGCCATGTGATGCCATCCTAGTGGTGACACATGTCACTCAGATTTGGCCCACTAGGGTTTGAAAGGCCCAAAAACACCTGCCATGTGTCCAACATACCATGTTTCCATGTCAATAGTGCTCACATCATACATATCACTTATACATCCATCTATAGAGCTAGTCCATTGTTTATCCACCATGTGGTCAATGGACCCCTACCTTGTCCATGATCACAAAAAACCACTTGTGATTTGCACACCCCCTGGTTGTTTGTTGTATTAAAAGGTGGGGGGGGGGGATGACGCAATTAACCTTCATTGTTGATCTTGCAATTGTCAGTTTGGAAAAACCATGGGGGCTTCACTCAATGAACCTCTGAAATATCATGTGCTTTTGTGGCATACTAAACAATATCCTTAATTTGACTACATATTGGAAAATACCTCTAAAAATCATAGTTTTAACCCCCTACCAATATGAACCCATTACACTTTACCAATTTAAAACACCCCTACTTTCACTAGATATTATAGGTATCCATTTTTTCATTAACATTTTTCATACTCGTTTATATCTTTTTCATTAATTTTGAGCTCCATTTTTTAGACTTTCCAATATAAAAACCCTTTACCCCCTATTATATGCTTAATATATTATGACATTTTTTCCTCAATACATATCCCCCAATATGAATGCTTGTATTGTATATTTCCCCCACAGTGAAGCCCGTGTGGGTCAAACTTCCTTTGCACCATGCACCCTGTAAAATCTTGAGGGAGAGAGGGAGGTGGAAGGAGGAGAGAGACAAAGAGAGGAGGAGGAAATAGGGAAAAGGGGAGATATAGGAAAATAGGAGAGAGAGAGAGAGAGAGAGAGAGAGAGAGAGAGAGAGGGGAATTGGGAGGAGGGTGAGAGAGAGAGAGGTATTAAGAGGGAGAGAGAGAGGTAGTGGGGGGGCTACCGAGAGGTGGGGGGCTTAGTGAATGGGAGAGCGAGGGCTTGATATAAGAGGGATACATAAGGATAAAGATAGAAATGGATAATAAAAGAGAAAAGGATGATAGGGAGTTTAAGTGATGAATGAGAGAGAGATAGAGAGAGGGAAGGAAGATGGAAAAATAGTGCATGCACATTTTAGAATATGTGTGTGTTCTACAGTGCATGCACATTAATAGAAAATTTGCACATTAATAACACACACACACACACATTATTGATTTCAAAAGACATTTGGTGAGAATTTACATTTTTCAATTAAATGGCAGATGAGCTCGCTACTTCAGTTTTAGGTTTAGATTGGCAAACCCCTTGGTTAGATCTACATAAAAAGAAATATATCCATTTTTTAAACTTCCTCCATAATTTTGTATATGCTCTAAGTTTTAGTTGCTAGTGAAACTGAAAACATTTATTGAGATCCGTTTGTGGATTCTAATATACATTTTTCAAGAATTGGTTAATTTTTTTTCTTTTGTATTTTTTTGGACATATATCAAACTTATTAAAAATCATAGGTATTTTATTTCCGCTATAACTTTTGATTAGTTGACTTATTTTGAAATAAAAAATGATCCTACATTAAAACATATGAATACCTACTTAGAAAGCTAAAATTATGAATATTTTAAGACCCTCATAGCGAGGCCTAATAGTTGACCTCGTCATTTTAAGGATTCATTATCTTTCTTGCTCTTAAAAAAATATAAAATTAGTATTAAAATTTATGGGGAAATGATTATACATAAGATCCATCTATTATCTACAATTGCAAATGTTTTTTTCAAAAAAATACTTGATTTACATGTCAATTCAGAGTTAATGTGAAAATATGCATTATGTTTTAGAGAAAAATAACATAGCAATCTTATAAAAGGACAATTTTTTTTTAAGTTACAATTTTTTTTCATAATTAAATGTTATATCTTTAGGAATATGATTCTATACATTTTATCATTTTACACAATGTCCTAAAAAGTTGTGCAATTACCTCTAATAATTCTTTTTAGTGATCAAATTTATGCTTTTCTAGATTTCCATTGGAACTAACATATCATAATTGGGTAGCATTATCTTGCACTAATCCTAGTATATTTCCTTAAAAGGTTATTTAGGTCTTTGAAATAAGCCTTTAACATACAATGAAGTCACTTTCATTAAAACCCCTTGGTTTCATGCATCTTTGTCTCATTATTCTTGAGGTCTTGGAGAACATGGAAGAATCTAGTAGTTGGAAATGTATCAACCAATAATCAACAATATTTCATTCTTGTAAATACTTTTTGGCCCTTGAAATCAAGCATGACTTCATATTCTTAGAGTGTCACAACCCTTAACAATACTTACTTATACACCAATAAAAAAATTGATTGTTATCTTTACACATATTGAAAGGTAAATATTAATTTTACACATATTAATGGTATAGGTTATCCTTACGCATGTCAAATGGTATCTATTAACTTGGAGACCCATTAAATGGTAAATACAATCCAATGGATCATGATATAGTTAACAATATATCAATGTGTATGGTATTACCATAACCCTACAACGATGGCAGATTTTATATATATATATATATACATGACCACCTTAACATTTGATGCAACATAGGAATCGATGGTGCCAGCATCCCTACGCAGCCATCGGACACTTAAACCATTGAACCATTAATACTCCTTAACGGAGAGGTGGACAGTTGGACCGCCTCGGGATTTTTCTACCCGACCTAGATTTTGATCTCTAGAAACTGGTAGGGATATTAAATGTTGCAGTCCGGCCTTTCTCTCCTCGGAATCACTGATAAAATCCACGGCGGTGATTTCCAATCCTTAATAAAAGCACAATTTTTTTTAAGTTACAATTTTTTTTCATAATTAAATGTTATATATTTAGGAATATGATTCTATACATTTTATCATTTTACACAATGTCTTAAAAAGTTATGCAATTACCTCTAATAATTCTTTTTAGTGATCAAATTTATGCTTTTCTAGATTTCCATTGCAACTAACATGTCATAATTGAGTAGCATTATCTTGCACTAATCCTAGTATATTTCCTTAAAAAGTTATTTAGGCCTTTGAAATAAGCCTTTAACATACAATGAAGTCACTTTCATTAAAACCCCTTGGTTTCATGCATCTTTGTCTCATTATTCTTGAGGTCTTGGAGAACATGGAAGAATCTAGTAGTTGGAAATGTATCAACCAATAATCAACAATATTTCATTCTTGTAAATACTTTTTGGCCCTTGAAATCAAGCATGACTTCATATTCTTAGAGGGGGAGAGGAAAAGTGTGCTCTTGAATACCCCAACTTGCAACGAACATCATTAGCAGGTTGAAAAACAACACTATTGGAAATTCCCCACTACCTAACTAAATGCTCTGACTGCGCCGTATTGGGGGAGAACAAGAAAATCTGCATGCAAACTCTCCTTTCCTTAGGCTAAATTTTACGCAAGACAGTTCTTCTGACATACTCATTAAATGCCAGCTTTTACTGCCCGACAGGAGTTTGTATTAAAGTATTGGAAATTGACATGGTTTATTAATGTTTTTCTTTTCTGAAAACATAAAGTAATGTATGTTCAAATTATGTCCTGAAGTTTTAGTTTTTGGCTGTACCTCCAGTGAGTGGAGAAAAAATAGGTAGGCACATAAAAACAGTGACTTACTGTGTGTAAAATAGAATATTCGTAAACTTGTAACTGTGAAATAGTGTTGGCATAGCTTTGTAAAAATCTCGGTTTTCACTGTGGTGAATGGAACGAAGTCTCCATTTTAGTTTGTAAATATATTTTGGTTTCATGATTTTATAATCCAAAGTATTTTCCTTGCCTTCTCATTCTCGAGTTTTTATTTTCTAGTTATTAATTACAATTATTTAGTAATTAATCACAGATACTAAATTAATTGAAAGCTGTTAGTTAAAAATATTATTGCTTCACTACCAAGTGAATACAAACGTTTTATTTAAGATTGATATGAAATATTATTATGAATTTTCATTTTATTATTAAAACAATTAAACCACATAACAATTACATTGAGATTTCTTTCCCTATATTTCAAAAACTAAAAGGGAATTTCAACATTGGGTCTGCCAGTTCCTTCCAACCTTGTTATTTTCACTGCCGAGTGAGTTAAAAGCATTATTGCGTCACTACCGAGTGAATAGAGGCATTTTAATTAAGATTCAGATCAAAAACATTATGGATGTTCATATTATTATTAAATTAATCAAATCTCATAACAATTCCATTGAGATGGCTGTCTCTACATTTCAAAAGCTACCAGGGCATTTAACATTGGGTGTGTACGTTCCTTCAGACCTTATTATTTCCATCGGAGTCATTACATATGAAGTATTGAAATTTATATGAGGATTGAAGCTTCAACCAATTTCATTTTTGTTATCTTTTGGGAAAAAAAATCAAGAAGACGAGAAGAGAGACGTTTTAATTAAAATTCATATATGAAAATAATCAAACCTTATTGAGATGCCTTTTTCCATATTTTAAGAACTACAAGAGCATTTCAACCTTGAGTGTCTTTTATTTCAAAACTTTTTATTATCATTGGAGTCATTTCATATGAAGTATGGAAAATTTATGTTAATATTGAAGTTTCAAACAAATTTTTTTGGTTATTAAAAAAAAAATGTTTGATGAAATGAAAACTCAAAGTAATGGTATTAAAAATAATTTTTAATATATTTAAAATGATATCAAATTTTAAAATTATTTTTGAAAAAAAGTAGTTTGAATTAAAAATTATTAAAATGGAAAATAAATACTTTTAAATATGTTTTTTTTACTTATTTAATGGTTATAACTACATTATTTTTTAGTTTATCTTATATGGAAAAATCATTTTATTTTTTATTTAAAAATGTGTTTTTTAGGTCTAAAAATAATATAATATATATTTCATTTGTAATTGTAGTGAAAAATTTAGATTATTTGAAGAGTAAATAGTGGAAATTATTGCAAAACAAAAGTCTATTGGAAAGAAAAATAGGAACTCTTAATTAATATGCATTACCGTGAAAGGGAAACAATTATAAGAAAGAAATGCATTCTTAACAATTGCCAAAAGATTTTGTTCACATGATGTGATAACTATGACACGAACAATTTCCCTTATCATGAAGGTGAAAACCAAATTGTGTAAAAGTTGAAGAAAATGTAGTGGTATAGATTGAGCCTTATCATCGCTATGAGAATTCTGTTTGTGAATAGCTTTAAAAGAGGTTTGAAAGATCTCCTAGTGTCTCTTTCAATTATATCATTCTTTTCTTGACAATTCTTCCATTGCATATACATTTAATGGTTTTCCTTATCAAGAAGATGAAAAAGTCAATAGAATCATTAAACTTGATTAAGAACAAATAAGATTTATAGAAAATGCCATCTAAGAAAAACCTCCCTAACAAAGATTATGATGATGACATTAGCTACAATGTAAAGAAATTAGGGAGATCAATATGATGAAAACTAATAGTAAAGAATCTCATTGAAACATCATAATTTATCACTAGTTTTAAGGGAAAGACCTTAATAGGGGAGTGAAAACAAAGATAGCAAGTCAATTTCATGTAGTATATGACTACTTCCTACTTGTATGGCTACAAAATTATGACTTTAGTTACCAGTTTTAAGTCTACATATTTGTCTATTTGGGAATGACATGTCTTTTAAACAAAGATAGATAATGAGATTTTTTAGATGTAATGAATGTACTTATTTTATTAGTAATGCATGGGATTTCATAGGTTTTTAATCTCTGATATATTAATAAATATCACTTTTACAAGCTAGACAATTTTTATTATGTAAGTAATTATCAATAGAGTTCTTAATCACTTATTACTAAGTTAATTGAAAGCTAGTCATTGATACTAATCACTATGTAAGTTTAAAGAATTGAATGACACTCCTCGATGTGATACTTATTAAAGTTGTTAATAACAACCATTAATGAGACAAGCTTATTAATTAAGTAGTCATTTTTTTCGAAGAAAAATCGTAATTTTTTTCAACCTGAAATTCAAGGAACAAAATTACATTTTGCAGATGCCTGTAGGCATTCCTATAGGTCAGCCTCTCGATCGATGCCCCCCAAACAATAAACCAAAAAGAAGAAAAAAATAAAATATATAATTACATGACGAGTCAATATTTGGCAACTTAAAATCCGCAATGAACTAAAGAGAAAAAACTGGGACTAAGAGAAAATGCTTAGTCACCCTTTTCTACCCTACTTCTTATCTACGTTTTTCCATCCTCCTTGATCAGGAGTCAACGTTACAATGATTAGCTAGTTTTTTTTTTTTGTTTTTTCTCATATGTTTTTTATCTGAGTTCGAGCGCTCAAAGGACTAAGGACGTTTGGATCCTCTGACTTCCTTCTCCTTCTAGATTTCTTGATCAAGATTTCCTTCTACATATGGATTGTTTGACCTCGATGCCACCATTCCTTCCTAATTAATTCCTTATCTTGGCGGGGGATTTTGTGGATTTGAGTTATCCTCAATTATGGGATCCTCTTCCTCTTCTTCATCAGGTTGTTGGGCTGGGAAATGCCATCCCTTGGACTTCTTGATTGGTTTCTTCTTCTTCCTAGGATATTTGTTTGTCAAAGGACATGTGTTTAGTAAATGTCCAGATTGTAGACAAGAATGCCATATCAATGTCGTATTCTCATAATCTAAAAATTGAGTCCAACACTAATTGTTGTGTGTCACAGGAATACGATCTAGACGTCCTTTGCTGAGGTCTACCTCTACACAAGTTTGGGAAAAAATACATATCGCTTATTTTGTTCTTTGTGTATCCATCTTAATATATCTCCCCATAAGGTTACCAATTCCTTCTAAGATTTTTGGATGCCAGAAATGAAGGGGTAAATTATACATTATTACCCACACTAGAATTTTGGATACCACCATTGAGTTGGCATCAAATTTTGGGAACCATGGGGTGATAAATAGTCTTGCATTGCCCCAGAACCATGGACACTTTTATATAACGTAATTTTTGATATCTCATGATTAAAATTTTACTATGAAGAAGCCTTTGGAGCATAAATTGATCTCACAATTAGGTGTCAACGTCATAAAAATACATTGAAATAGATCCATAGGTTTTGGTCAAAAACCATTAAACTTGCAAATAATTTCATGGGACTAATAGATTGTGCAAAGATTAGTTGACTCTGCTAGATCTATTATCATTGCCATAATTTGTTTTGTCTACTCCACAATAGAGAGCCCATGAATGTTTAGAGTTTGTTCATAATTACCTTATGCATCAGATTTATCTTTAAGAGCATCTTTGAAAGAGATAGATCCATGGATTGGTCCAAGCATGCCTCCCCATAGTCTTAGGTTAATGATAATTATGTAATTCTGGTGTACGCCATAGTCTTGTAGTTTTTTATAATCCTTCATATATCTACAGGCATAGACTATATTTTGTGACTCCATTGGGATACTAGATATGTTATGGATCTCCCTTTTCAAATCCCCAACTAAAAAATCATTTTTGACCCCCATGAAGACCAACGTTCTTGATGGTGTTTGACCGAAAATTTGAAATACTTTGTTTGTACATATATCTGCTTAGGGAATGAGATTTCCAAACTCTACCACTTCCTTATTTTCGTCTACATGCTTTTTTTCCCGTGAACGGTTATTACCACATCCACCATGAAGCATGAATCCTTTGTCGAAGAAAAGTTTGGGACTGTCAACGCCATGTAAAATGCGTCTACTAACTAGCAAGGGGATCCATGCAGGGGGAGACTCGATCCACTAGGATTCCTAGTCTCTATAGCAACCATCAAATACCATTTGATGGGCAACAAGCAACTGATCGGATCTAGCAGTCTTGCATGTCATTTGCAATGGCTCTTTCACTTCCTCTTTTGTCACTCTTCTGTGATTGTTCTGGTCTACCATGTCATAGAATAGTTGGAGTCTAGAATCAAAGCTTTGGATTGACATCTCAAGCTAGAACTTGCGCATCTCATCCAAAGTTATTTGGTTGATCTTACAGTTGTATCTTCTGTAGCTTAATGCATCAATAAACTCTCCCACGGATTCCTTTGAATCCTTCATACCATTCATCCACAAAGTCATTGTGGTAGCTTCAGGTTGTTGTTGTTATTGCGGTGTCTGAAGGGGAGGAACAACGACCATGATCAACTATGCGGGAGGAATCGCTAGCAAATCATCTTTTTCCTTCGTTGGATGCAGATTGACTCTCCCTCATTAAGTAGTCATTGTATTATAAACATTCTTGCTATTATGAACAAACCAAATTTTCTTACTGGTTTAACTACCAATTACATAAATATATTTTCCCTTTTATCAAATAGCTTGAAATATTAAATACCCAATTCATTATTTACTTCATTATTATTCATTTTTCTTTTATATTATTACCATAATTACATAAAACATGATTATTAAATTCTATCTTGAATATAAAAGTATCCATAATATTAACTATTTCCAGTGTTATTTTACCATTATTACAATGACTCTATCTTAAATAATATAAGATATATCTTAAATATTGTAAAAATCTTCGAGACCTTTTTTAGATATATTCAAATCATAAATATTAAAAAAATATGTAATTTTGTTTTGCAAAAAAATATTAACCGCTTGCTCATTCTTTATATTATCCAAAATTGTATAAACTAATATCAATGCCCCATGGTGATACAAGCGACAACTTTGGAATGCATTTTAGAGTTGTAGATTTGACGATGAGGAAGAAACAAGAATCATTGATGAACAATGTGAACCTCTTCCGTGCTATTTTGAATATTGTCGCCACCTTTCGCCCATATCATTTTCAATGGGTGTGAAAGAGGATCGAACGTGGAGCCTCAAGTAGTAGATGGTTTCGTTGAGGGACTGCATGATGTGCGTAGGCCATACAGGTCCTTTTCTAGTAGCTGGTTGAGAGCGATAAGTTAATTTTATGTCCACCCATTTGGTTGACTCCCCACCGAAAATGAAAATGATACGTTAATTTGATCGCCGCCCATTCGACAAGACTAAGGTGCGAGACAATAAAAATGTTTCAATCAATAAATGCGTGATGTGGGCAAGAACTAAAATTCCTAGTGGTTAGTTGAGAGGTCACAAGAAAATCGTAGCAACGAAGCGACTTTCGATTTACTCCTATCCATCAATTAATTTTTTTTCATGAATTTTGTTTTTTTAATTACTTTTTATATGATGGTATTATTGTTATTTTTGTCATCATTAATTCGTATTCATAAAATTAGTATAATATTATTGACACTGAAATTTTATAAAATGTATACTATTTAAAAAAAGTCCAGATATTAATTAATTTTGAAAATGAAAATTTTGATAAGGGAAATTTATTTTTTATATAAATGAAAATTTTATTAATTGAATTATTTTTAGAGTAGAGGAAGAATTTTATTGTTAAGACTTATTAGCACTACTGGTTGAGGATGGGCCTTGTTAGCAGGGTGTCCCAGGATCAAACCTCACGAAGGTTGTTGCGTTCATGCTAGGGGTAGGAGACGTGCTAAAATCGAGTCAACTTGGGGCTAGTGTGGCCCAAGGCAGGCACAATCCTCGGGTGACTTTAATAGCTTAGATGCCCTTGGGTCATGATTTCTTCAGCCACAAGTCAAGTCTAGAGGAGCACAAACAATTTGACCAAAAAGAAGAAGAAGAAGAATCCTACTAAGTTAAGTTAATCATAATTAAGTAGACAAATGCATACTAAATCATAATATCAAGTCCTCAAGGAATTCGAAGCGGTTGTGGAATGCATTAGTAGTGATTTAACTTGTTAATATTTACATCATTTAATTTTATATTAATTTAGTGTTTAAATAATCACAACAAACTTGAAATCATGGGATGAAAAGAGGGTTTTTCCAACACAACGAAAGATCTATTACAAGTGCACTAAGCATATTGTGTGATAGGATTTATAATCAAATTTTAGCATTTTAGCCTCTAGAAATGGGCATTATAGATTAAATCACCTTTTATTAGCTTTCTAACTTGTGTCGCACAGTGATCGATCTTATTTGGAATTGGGTGCTCTTCAATACCAGTACTGGTAATTTTTTAACTAATGTGTGAATTTGACGATTTTAAAAATTAAGTGGGCATCAATGATGACATGCATATTTTAAAATAGGCAGTGTTTTATAATTAACTCTCCAAAAAAAAACTAGTAAATTCCCATCAAGTTTAACCACTATAATGAAGGTTCAAGACATTAAAAGAACCATTGATCTTTGTCTGATGTTCGTAGTCTCTTAGGTAAGAGGAAATTATGTCATACAACACATTCAATAATAAGAATGTAATGTATGGCTCAACAAACAATTAGAATGGAGGGTACGACCTATGGGGAATGATAGGACACTAGCAAATGAGTAAACTATGGCCATCAAAGGGTGTATGAGCTATGGGGAGTGAGAAGACACAAACTAGAAAATGAATTTCAACTAGAAGAACAAAATTATCAACTGTAGGAGAGAGAAATTAAACAATAATTATAAAGAAACCAAATTAGCAACTCTTCAACTATTGTCGTAGATATAAAACGATGTTCATTGATTTCATATCTTTAAAATGGACGAGTGAAAGAGAAATAAGATTTGTTGGGTTAATTTTCGTTCTCATGGGAATTGTATATATGGAAGGAGACATTAAACAATAGCTGGTAACAATTCTCATTGGTAAACAACTAATATGAATGCATAAAATTGCATAAAAATCCCATTTCAAACTCATACAAAGAAAGCAATATAGAAAACAAATAGATTCACACATAAGAAGAAAAATTTACCTTTGAAACTCAAGTGGGAAAACCAACATTAAATTAGCTTTAGCTAGGATTTTTATTATAGAGCAATGAACAAGTTTCAGGGTCTCTAGTTCTTTATAATACTTCTCCTTGAAGTCTAGGAAACATTCTTCTTAATTCTCAACCAAAAAACACCCCTTCTCTTGTGGTGAATTAGTATGTAGGAGGATGTCTCAGGTACGGGAATAGTTGAAAGGTGAAGCATCCCCAATCCTTCATCTTCCCCTAATATATTTTGTCCCCACCCCCTTCTTTTATTCGTTAGGCAAAGGGTCCTTTTCTATGTTATTTTTTAATATATGATATGTAATTTGACAAAAAAATTCTTCCTTGACATCACATCTCATGTGCTTTCCTTTGTTGGGTTGTGTTATATTCTTTCCACATAGTTAACAGGGGATTTGAGGGGAAATTTTGGTTTTGCACCCTATGTTAGGTTGGGCAGACCCACCTATGGTTTTGTGCATGATTTTCGCACATGTTTTTTGGACGCGATGGTTTTCGGTCCATGGTTTTGGATGCGATGGTTTTCGGTCCATGGTATTGGATACTTCGGCATGTATAAAATAGTATTGTACATTGAAGGACAAATGAAAAAATCAAGCTGATAGTCCCGGTTTTGGGATCTAGGGAAATATCTGTGCATATTGTTTATTTATTGCTCTTGCAGTTGTTTATTTTTCTGTGATTTAGAATTCGTATGCAGGTAATTTCTGTACGGGGTTAAAACCTACATTTGGTATCGAAGCTGTTTTTGGCTTCAAGGGGACGCCTTTGCTGCTGAGGGGTTTCGCTCGGGCCTGTGGTAGACCCTGTTCAGTGGGAGATCTGCGAGATCGATTCTGGTGGTGAAAGAAGATGGCGAGCACCGGAAAGATAGAGATTGAGAAGTTCAATGGTCAGAGTTTTGAGTTGTGGAAACTCAAGATGGAGGATCTGTTGGTGGATAAAGATCAGTGGATCGCGGTAGATCCGGGTACTAAACCAACGGGAGTGACCGATGAAGAATGGAAGAAGTTGGATCGAAAGGCAAAGAGCACAATACAATTGTGTGTCTCAAATTAAATATTGCTAAATGTATCAGGGGAAGCTACGACGAAGGCTTTGTCGGACAAGTTAGGGACTTTGTTCCAATCTAAGTCTCTGGTGAATAAACTGTTCCTGAGGAAAAAGTTGTATAACATGACGATCAAAGATGGAGACTCGGTGACAGAGCATATGAATGCGTTTAATATTGTGGTAAGTCAGTTATCATCTGTTGATATTAAAATTTCAGATGAAGATAAGTGCATCAGTTTGTTGTGTTCTCTACCAGATTCGTGGGATAGTCTGGTTATTGCAATAGGTAGCAATGCAACTACTTTGCAGTTTGATGAAATAGTCTCAGCCTTGTTGACGGAGGAGATGAGACGGAAAAATATGGACAATCAGAATAGTGATGCCTTGTCTAAACGAGGACGGTCCTAGAACAGAAACAAAAATAAGTCATCGAGTGGGAGACCTAAATCTAGACGGAGATCTAAATCTCTGGGAAAACCTACAAAGGTGGTGTGCTGGAAATTCGGAAAGGAAGGGCACTTCAGAAGGGAGTGTAAATCTAAAGCTCCTGATAAAGGAAAGGGATCCGATGATGCTCCTTCTGCAGAGGCGAAAACCACCTCAGATGAAGGTGGGGATGTATACTTGGCTTCTTCAAGTACACATGTAGAGCATGAGGCATGGTTGATTGACTCAGGTGCATCCTTTCACTTCACTCCCCATAGAGAGTGGTTCTGCAAGTATGAGAAATAAGATGGTGGTGATGTCTTCTTAGGAGATGATAGGAAGGCTAAAAGCATTGGTCATGGAAAAGTAAAGTTGAAGTTGCAAGGTGGAAGGGTTAGAACCCTTCCGGGTGTTCTGCATATTCCTGCGTTGGCCAAAAATCTGATTTTTGTAAGCAAGTTGGATGATGCAGGTCTAAAGACAGTGTTCGAGAAGGATACTTGCAAGATGGTTCGAGGAGCAATGGTGTTGATGCGGGGAGTTCGGATTGGAACTCTGTACAAGCTGCAAGGTGGCACTATTGTTGACGAGTGAAATAGTTCTATGGTTCCTGAAAATGGAGCAGAAAATCTAGTGGTCTCTGGAGAGAAGACCATGTTGTGGCATCAAAGGCTTGGAAATATTGGAGAGAAGGGCCTTCGAATACTTCATGGTAAAGGTATGGTAGAAGGTATGAGTAATAGCTCTCTGGATTTTGATTTCTGTGAAAATTGTGTATATGGGAAGCAGAATCGGGTGAGTTTCCCCTCTGGTGGTAAGAGGACGAAACAGATATTAGGGCTTGTGCACAGTGATGTGTTTGGACCTGTGAAAGTTCCATCACTGGGTAAGTCTGTGTACTATGTATCATTTATAGATGACTTCTCAAGGAATACATGGATATATTTCCTTAAGAAGAAATCTGAAGTCTTTGACAGGTTTAAAGAATTTAAGGTTATGGTGGAAAATTAGACAGAGAAGAAGATAAAGGTGCTGAGGACAGATAATGGTGGAGAATTTTGCAGCAAGGAATTTGAAGAATTTTGTAAGAAGTGTGGTATAGC